>CAUYRT010002525.1:40000-98371 GCA_963574885.1 Lepilemur ruficaudatus
AACACAAATAACTTGTAATTTTAAAAATTTACCTTTTCTTTATCAGGCAGTGACTAGAAGGGGGGATGAGTGTGGGAGGGAAACCAACAAATAAAGGAACCTTAAAATTAGAAATATTACAGCCACAGGCAGCACAGACCAAACTCTTCTCTGGTTTTCATTTTGCCAGTAAATCAGCTTACTACAAATCTTCCTTGTGCAAAAGCTCTCAGCAGGTATCTGGCTGGCCCTGATTAAGCACCAATCACAATTCTTCCCCACACTTCAGTCACCTCAATGGGCAACAGAACAGAAATTAATATTTACTGCAACCAGTCCTATCATCCTAGGGGACAATCACATTCACTCAGGTTTTTTTCACTGCAATATGTAATGAACACCATTTCAAATACCATTTTGATGTTATCAATCCTGGTGAGTTGCCCATCTCTCAACCACTGACTCAATCAACATCTCCCCTGGCTTAACAAATCATACACCAGCACTCCCAATGAAAATCCCTCAACCTTTTTTTTTTTTTTTTTTAGTTTTTTTGTTGTTGTTGTTTTTTGCAAGCAGGCATCTTAGGCCACAAACTCTTTGTTGAAGACAAAATGCACTCAGTAAAAACCATATCAGTTTCTGGAAGCAGGGGAAAGTTGGGCATGTGTTGGTAAAAATGTGTGATCCCCTTCTGTGTGTGTGTGTGTGCCTGCCAACCTCAGCTACTGTAATAGTAGCTTGATTACAGCTTAAGCTTCTCTGAGTCCCTGCAGATCTCTCAGTTTGCAGAATGATGGCACTGTACACAACAGTTGAGTAGTCTAAAACTTTAGTGTTTATTTTCAGCCTATGACATAGTCACCGTCTTAATTTTACGAAACAGGTAAGTAACCTTCTATCAAATCTTAAAATCGAAGGGACTCATAACTTCAAGACCAACAGCACCTTAATTTAAAAGTTATCAACACTTTCACATATCCTGACAATTTCTGAAACAAAAAAGGTTGATGTTGCTATATTACATTGCATATTATATTGGTTATGATAGACATGCACTTTCTCAGCCTGGATGCCCCTCCCACCCCTACACTCTATTACATAGACTTAACAGTGGCAGAGAGCTGGAAGAAAACAAAACAGAATATTGGGCTCACCAATATTACTAACCATTTTAGAATTCCTTTTAAGAAGTTATTACAGAAGGAAGTCATCACTGAAGGTCACTGGCATATTAAGTATGAAGAATGGCTTATTAATACTCTCTTTACTGTAATCAAATCTAATCTTGTCAGCTAAATCAGAGAGGAAGTGATCAGTTTAGAATATATCAAAAGATCTGAGTAGATTGAAAATGAAATCAAAATTCGTTTTGGTATCTGGGATGGTTAAAATGACATTCTAATTGCTCACAAATCAAACATCACAAAGCTTAGTGTGTAATTTTAATCATTGATGAGCCCCAGGTTAATTATCCTCATGGCATGCGTGCAGCTTTCAAAACCCTCTGAAATAATCTGATAACCATAAGCATGAAAACCTAATAATTTTCTAATTAGTCCAAAACCATTAATGTTTATCTTGGAATTTACCAATTCAGCACAAACAATGTATACCTATTGAAGGCAGCCGAAATGCCAAAAATATAATCCCTTTCTGGACAGAAGGAAATGAGGGAGGCAGAAAGAATCCAGAGATTTGTAGTGAAAGCAAGGTGGTAAATAAAACTAAATTAATGATGCTAGATTAAAATATAAAGTTCCAGAACCCAGGATGTTTTTTCCCTAATGGTCAGATAACTTCCTAGGCTTGATATGTATATCTGATATGTAGAAGATTCACCTTAATTATAAAGAGTGAGAAAAGCTTCTAAACATTTTATAGCTCTGTAAAAAAAAGTTTCTAAGCTATTTTCATTATTATTTTAACTCTTTTATCTTTACCCTTACAAGAGTTCTCATTCCACACATACACTTGCTAGAATTATTACACACATTCTAAATTCACCTCAATGAGTTGTATGTAATGTGCAGTCAATAATTTTGGCCAGATACTGAATGGACCCTGCAGGGTATTATCTCAGTATCTCTATATAAAGTAGATCCCATCTTTTAATTTTACCTTAAAAGAGCCAGAAGTAACTTTCAAAAATGTAACATTATTACTACATGAAAAAAGTTATGAAAACCACATTAGAAAATCCATCACAGGTCAAAGTAAGATGGTAAGATATATTTTGTTACAATACTCCCATATAATTGTATACAAAATTCCCTGTCAATTTCTTATCAATAAGCTACACATTAATCAGAAACTAAGTTAAATACGTAAGTCTTCTATACAATCAAATTTACATTTCATTCCAAAACCAACAATAACAAAACTATCTACACTGATGTAGCTAGTAATATATTACCTGATTTTAAAATTTTTATTCTGTAGCTATTGACCATGGCAATGTTTATCAGTACATTCTGATAGAATCCCTTTAGCTTCCTCTGTTAAAGTTATTTAGATCAGTCTGTACAGTGACACTGAATATGACGTTAAGTGATTTCACTGTCATCAATGTCAGATGAGGTCTTTCTTTTATCAACAGGACCCATTTAAGAAATTTACGATAAAGTTTAGTAAGTGCTAGTAAAAAGACTAAAAAGAGACCACAAAGACAACCATTTAACTTAAACCATAGAATTCATTCCAAAATGATTGCATAACAAGTTAACTCACTATAAGTTCCTTCACCATTTAAGGTGATTTCTATTTAGTTTCCACCAATTTCTATTCTCTACTGCCAAACAATCTATTTTTTTAAAATCACCAAAGTCCTCAAGAAATCTCAAAGAGAAAAACCTAACATAATTTAATGCTACATTCAAAGCAATACATACCTGCTGGTCTGATTAGAATATGTGTACACATTTTTTGGTATTCTCAGTAATTCACAAGATCAGTGACTTTGAGCATGTCAAATCCCTTTTTCAGAACTACTGGACAATATGCAGAAAAGAACTTTTATTACTCGTTCTGCCTTGCTTTCGTCTGCAGTCACTGCTGCCTAAACTCTGCTCTGCTAAATGACCAAACCCACCTACAAGGAGCCTGGCTAATGAAAGGGGGTGCTTTCTGAACAATAGCAGGATTCCTTTGCATTCGGAAAGCAGAGTTCCCATTAGAACCCAAAATCGCGGAGGCCAGTTTTACCTCTGTTTTTTACTTGAGATCGTCCCAGACTTCCTCTACGGTCCAGTGAGACAGTGTATGTGAAATGATTAAAAAGAACGTGATCTGATCAAGAGGACAGAATAATGGGAAAGGAATGCTAGGTTAGCCACTCTGCTAAGTGCTGGGAAAGAAGACCAATGCGCTCCCTTAGCCTATTGTTTTTATTCTCATCTGCTCTTTAGCCATCTCCTAACATTTTGAGTCTTTATTTATACTCCATTTTAAACAGGTTAAAAGTTGTCCACTTACAAGAGAATTTGGTAACAAGTTACAAATCAAGAAAGAAAAAATAGAAAATAAATAAAAATCCTTGAATTATATCAAGTTTCCAAAAGGTCATCACTGTCTCTGCTGTGGCCTTTTCCCCATTCCAAATCCTCTATCAATATGTCATAGTGAGTTAGGCAAAGACAAAAGAGAGGCACAGTGTGAAAACGGCACATATATCTAATCCTGACAAAGCAATGAATAGACCTTCACAAGTATAATTATACTTGTTTATTTGTTGCCACGTACAGAGAACTGATGAAAAAAATCCATCAAAGTGGTATTATGCAGACACCAAGAGCTTCTTTTCTTTGGTTGCTAAAGCCACATTGAGGCTTAAATTCCTTATTGTTAAATTCAGAAGAAAGAAAAAAAAAGATTTTTGGCCGGACTTTTTTTTTTTTTTGCATCAGTTGCTGACAGATCTTTTGTGTACAAGGCTGTCGTAGTTCACACCACTACCTCATTTCTGCCCATGTCGGAATTCATAATTACAAACTACTGTACAGAAGCTTTTAAAAGGGTGTGGTGCGCTAACCAAGAGAAGGTGGTAGTGGAATTGCCCCTTTCTCACAGTCTCTCTTTTGATATATGAAAACACAGGTAGAATACCTGTGTGCAAGCACCAGTTACGTCAGAACACACCTTTGATCTCAGTATTTTACGTTGATGCTAGTGTTTTTATTTAAGTCACCTTTCTCTGCAATTTGCTTATTTTAGTGCATCTTGAGCATTTCATAGAGGATTGCATAACTTCTTCCCCATGGCAGTGTTAAAAACGTTAGCAAGAAGGAAGGCAAAGACAAGGAGGTAAAAGGATTGCAAATATTAAGTAAAAGGTTTAAAACCCAACTATTAAGGAGCCATTATGTTCCAATAGACACTAAATCAAGTAACTTAACAAAAGCACATTTTTAGAGGTGGGGCTGGGGAGCCAAAAAAGCTTTTTTTTTTTTTTCTTGCAGGATAGAAATATATATCAAAGTAAACGCAATCTGCATAGTTAATGTTTGTGAGCTTTACAATTTAAAACAGAAAAGCTGTAATTTTTCTTTGCTGGCAATCTGGAAACACTCTGGAGTTAATTACAGCTGATTCGGAGTGAACCACACAAACAAAGACCAGTCTATGTCCAGACAATTATACTGCATTAACCAGCTTAGAGCTTCCTGCTGATGTTTCAGGGCTCTTCTGTTACACCCTTCTACCTTCCCAGCACGAGAGAAAATGCTTCTGCAAGAAGGAATTAATGAAGAGAACTGCAAAAGAATGTGTGACGACCTCTCCTGACACGGCAAAAACTTTCCACCCATGTCACGACAAAGGGGAGAAGGTAATTAAGTTTGAATAGAAGGATGTAACCAAATATATTCAGCATTTAAAACAAGCACATTTTTTAAGAGGGAAAGTTTACAAGGACAAATATGAGTGTGTGAGTCAACCAAGCCGTTTTTTCCCCGTTTCCCTCTCATTTTTTTTTCATTAAAATCTGAATTAGCTATTCAATGAAGATTTGTTTCCTTCTCTATAAATGGGACCCTTGTGATTGATGTGTAGTCTTCTCCCTCTCAGTCTTTCTTTTTCTTTCTCTTCCCACCCTCATTTTCCCTCATTCTCTCTCACATCACCAAATCTGCATGGACTTTATATGACAATTACATAGCATTAAATGTTATGTGTTGCAGGACTAAAAAGGAGAGTACACTTTACCAATGAGCCCAATAGTTCTTAATTTAAATAATTGTGGGAAATAGGAATTTTACTCAATTTTCTTCACAACTTTAATCAAACTCCAGCTACTTTCTTTAGAGGGGAATCAATAATCTCTCCTTAACCAAATTACACTATTACATGACTCATTTTATTTGTTTGCTTTGGGAAAATTTTACTAATATAATCAGTGTGCAAGATGGGCCCAATACTTTAGCTGTCTTCTGTAAATAAACTTTGAAACTTTTACCCAATCTAGTTGATTTCTAATTTTCTTATTCATTATCATTGAAAAGGAATAGTTTGCATTGGTGTGAGACAAGGACATGGAACTATAACTATATTCAGTGCCTCTTTCTGATTCTTTCTTTGATACTGTTTTGCTAGTATTCCAGCTGACACTGGGGCTGTGTAGTGATTGCTTCATTAAAGGGTAAGGATGTCCTAATCAGCTAAAGTATTACTAGAAAGCTGTTGTTTGCCAATACTGTAAGAATATATCATCTTTTTTTTTTTTTTTTTTTGTTGCCTTCTTTAAAGACAGAAAAGGTACTTCAAAGGCCAGTGACCCAGCCCCCAGCCATGCTTAGGTATTAAGCATCTTCCTTTTGTCTCATCTATGCAAAGTGGGCTTAGAATTAAATGACTAAATAATCCTTTTAATGTTTCTTCCCTAAAGATTAACCTATAAATCTATAGGTATTACATTAAAATACATATAAATATAATCTCTGAAGACACACAAAAAAGTTGTGTATATTACACTCAATTTTACAAGCATCTCAGTAATGGACAGAATGATTTTCCCTTCTCAGACCCCTCTCCCTCAATCCCTACCAGGTTTGGAAGTTCAATAAATAACACTGTTAAATTGGAACCCTTTAGTTTTCCTTGGAAAACCATGGACTGCATCAATCATTTGGGGGAACTAATACATCATAGTTGCCATATTTTTCATATATTTCAAGTCTTTAAAATGTAACTGACTAATCTCTCTGGAACACATGCAATCTAAGAGTGTTTAGTGATAATGCTTTTAAATCATCACATAGGAGCATTTAAAAAATTAGCCTTAATTGGTTTTATTAAATTATATATAACTATAGAATATTTGGCTTCAAAAAGAGATTTACCAGGCTAGTAAAAACCATTGTACACACATACTTATCTCACACAATTGAAGACAATATACTCTAACATATACTCTAACTCCTTCTTTGTCTATTCATACATATAAAATTATTGAACTACTGACAGCTAAATATTTCAAAGAGAAAACAATTGTATAATTATTTGTATTTCATAATTCCCACCAATATGATCTCATAACCCACATTACAATAAGTGTAATAATGTGAGTGCATTTTTTTTTTAAAGTCATTCTTTGCAGGCTAAACTTACCATAATTATCTTCATAAAACTAATCACAGATCAGGTATTCCAGCAAACATTCCTATTCCCTGAGCAATGATTTTACCATGATTTCAAATAGTTTTAATGGAGAAAGTTATATGTATAATTCTTTAAACCACTACCAAGTGCCTCTTACTATACAGTATGTTTAGAGTCTACTAAATACAAGTCTCTTTTTCCATCCCATGTAAATATTTTAAATCACTTTATATTAAAAACCACGTTAGGACTAGCATAATAGAGAACATAAGTGGAATGCCAAGTTTTCTTCTGGATGAAATATTGGCAAATTTATGTTTGATCACTAAGATTAGTTGGTTATTTTATTTCTATTACGAAGAGCCTTTTGTTTGGGGTTTCTTTATTTGGTTTTGTTTTTTGGTTTTTGATTTTTTTTTTTTTTTGCCTGAAAGTTAATTTAACTGCTGCCCATCAGTGAAGTGAGCAATTCAGTAATTAACTTTTGTGTTTTAAATGTATGAACTTTAATTAGATTTCATTATAAACAAACAAACGTCAACCATAATTATAAGCTCCTTGGTTTACCCACATATTATCCCTTTTCAAACAAACTTGATGTCAGACAAATTAAAATCAAGCAGCCAGCAATTTTGAGTTGAATTTTACATGATCTGCTGGTAACCTGATTACTTTAACTTCAATATCATTACAGGAAAAGTATTTCAGGAAAAATAATTACAAGAATTCCAACAGGAGACAAGCTTAATTGTATTGATTCAAAAGATGCATGTTCAGAGGAACCATGTTGAAGGAATAATGTTATCTCAAATCTACAGTTTCTATTAAAATGAAATTGTCCAGCATGAAAGAAGCAATTTAAGATTAGTGTCTGCAGAACTAGAGATACTAAACTAACTAAATAATTATCTGGGCCCAATTATCTTATACTTTAAGTAGCAAAATATCAGTGTGGAGCAACTATAAGGCATGAGGTTTGCAGGTTTATTTACTGACTGGTGTATCTATTAGGACCAAGAACAAGTGGAGCTGTCAGGACATAATGAAGGTAAATGATTAGTTAGCACCAAGCTTGAACTCTTCTTCAATGCAATAAGAGTTAATTAAAGTTTACCACCAAACATCAACCAAAGCAGGATGTTGATCAGGTTTCAGCATTAAGTGCAAACAGACAATAGTTGGCAGCAATTAGTGCAGCTATCAAATGACATGCAATGATAATTATACATTTAAAACAGCTAAAGAGCTGGGGGAAAAAACTAATCAGCCTCTTTGACGACAAATACTCAAAGGGCAGGAAACAGGTATCAGATTATTTCACTTTACCACTGTAAATCAATAGAATTAAACAAGAAAAGGTTGTATGGGTAGATTATCTGAAAGAGAACAGTTAACTGGACCCAAAATGAAATAAATCTGCTAGTACTGGTCTATCAAAGATAAGAACTTTGGTAGCTAAAGAAAATAAGTTACTTTTCAATTAAAGTTTCAGAATGAAGTCTGTGTAGAGAAAGTTTAGCTTCTCGGTTTTGTGTAAATTCAACAATGCAACAAGTATTTCACCATAATTATTGTTATTTAAATTAAGTATTAACTTTCACTCTAATATACTGTCAAAAGTACTTTGCGCCTGAATGTTATCTTTGTGTACTCAAATATTATCTCCCTGAAATGCTTTTAAGTGATGTTAAGGTTAAAGTTCTTTGAATGCAGCTAAACTTAAAATAGAAGCCATATTTACACATTTAGTGTATATTATGTGGGTCTTCCTTTGATGTCCTTCAAAACTATGACTTCAATCTTGAGATCAGTGGACCTGTATACAACATATCCCTTAAAATAATTTTAATAAATCACCTCATTCTCTTCCATAGTTTCTGGCCTGCGAATGTCTCCAGAAATGTGCCCATCCTCATGGCCCTACCTCCCTATTTTCCCAACTAATTCTGTTATGCTAAGGATTTGTACACAGTGTTGACTAATCCCAATATTTCCCTGGAGCTAAATCTAAGCCATGGCCGACTCCCAGCACAAAAATGTCTCTCTCCAAAAGCCCTTTCGCCCCCTTCAGCACCCATACACTCATTGGTCCTGACATCTTCGCTTGAGCCATGACAAATGAGCTGATGACTCTGATGTGATTGCACGGGAGGGCGGCTTTATCTAAAGATATATCATTAACTCTCATCACCATCTCCTAATATGGCTCTTCTGGGTTCATGTAATGTGGTGCGAAAATCTGAGGACATATTTTTTGTAAATATATGCACTGTAAGTAGTAACAGACCAACTTCATCAAAAGAAGAAAAAGGAAGCCCAAGTGGACAAGAAGGTTGGAGGCAGGGGTACGGGGGGTGGGGGGGGTAAACTAACATTAACTAAATGTTGCTCTGGGGATTTAAGTAACTCTCCTCAACCTCTGTCCCAGTGCAAACCGGCCAGCTAACTGCTTCTTAAAGGTCCCCGCCCTTCAACACCAGCGGCTGGAGCAGAGCATAATTTGTGAAGTGACAGAAATGAAGCTTCTCAGATAAACATGACTAATCAATCGGCAAGCCAGCACGTTTCTTTGTTTTTATCCCAGCATAGTAGCTATTTTATTCTCTAACCCTTAATTTCCTATGTTATTAAATCTCCCTAAATTCACTTTAGTAGGAGGAGGGATTGTCAAAACCAATTCTACTTCGAGATCACCGCATTCTTCAATTAGAAAGGAGCAATGTTTTCCCAACTATTATTAAATGTTAAGCTCTACAAGCTCTGTGAAAAGGGAAGCCTTTCCATTTAGCATAAATACCAAAAGCTTCAGGTTAAGTTAGAACCCACGTTCCAGCTACACAGTTCTTGTTACGCACACTATGAAGTTTACAGAGTAGATACTTGTTACAACCTCTTCTCTCAATTCATCTGAGGACACACAGCCAATCAGAGTCAAGTCTAGCATAACAGACCTCTAGAAAGGAGGTCAGGCTTTGAGGTAAAGTGCTATTCACTCTTGGACCATGCAAGGAGCTCTTTATTCCTGTTCTTATTGGCATCAGTCCCCCTTACTAGAGCAAGAACAAAGCCAAGTGCTTGTGTGAGGTTTATGAATAAATCAGAGGTGAGCCACTTTAAGTGCTGCCCATGATTTCCTTGTTGACAGTGAGCACTTAAACAGGCTTCTATGACCAGCAACTTCTGGCAAAACATAATGATTCCTAATCTGCACCCTGCTTCATTTCAAGAACGACACGACCCACCCCATTTTTCCTGCAAGTTTTCACCTTTCAGACAATTTTTGTCCTATCTCTAACAGCTTACCTTTACAATCCCAGAGCAGCCAGCCTGTTCTTATAGTCATCATAGGAACTGTAACAATTTTAAAAACGTCCTTTGCTTGGAAAAATCCCACAAATTATGATAAAACTCCAGCATAACAAAATATTCTCTTATTAATATTATAAAATTTTTGGATATTAGCCAAGTCAACTAAGCTGAAGAGGACACACACACACACACACACACACACACCAGATCTCATCAACTGTGCTCAGTAGTTATGTGACATTTCCCAGGAACTTCCATGAGCTTCAGTTTCCTTATTGGTTAAACAAGGGGACTATACTATATCCCTTCCTACTGCAACAATCTATGGTTCTAAAATAAAAACCCATTGAGATTGCACTGGAAGATAGCTTTCTCTTTGGAATTTGCCAAGACAGGTCCAGAGCTGTTTTTAAAGTGGTATATTTCTCTTCAGTACCTAGATTTCAAGAGGAGAGACATATTCAAGTAGCATAGTAAACTGAAGTTTTCTATGTATGTTTTTAATTATCATTCATTTATTCATTCATTCAACAGATATTTATTGAGCACCAAGGACTTGCCAATAATATGTCTGTCACAATGGATACAGTGTTTAAACAGACATGGGTGCTACCCTCATGGAGGATGGAATTTATTTGAGGAAACACTTAAACAAGCATCATAAAAAATGTTAATAAATATTATGAACCAAACAAATATCAATATTAAGCAGAAATCAAATATAAAATTGGGAAATTATAATCTAAATGCAATTAGATTTTCCATAAAAATATAAATAATAATTTCAACTATATTATAATAGGAAATTTTTAACAATAAAAAGATCCAAAAAAAACCATAACAGAACTAGATTTTAGTTTCTAGATGGTCCAAAAAAAATTATTTATTAACTCTTATCCTGAATCTTATCATCTTTGACTATGGACAGTCCTCCATTGAATAATGCATTATTATAAAAAGATAAAGGACTATGATCTCCTCCAAGAGATAAACCTGGTAGAAACTCATAACTTGGCTACAATATATCCTGAGAAAATTTAAGTGTTCTATACATTATTGGATTATTAATAGTTGGCTTTCTTCTCTAGGTTGGTATAAATTTTGATCAGCACGGTACCATGTAACAGTATCCATACTCCTTGCATGGGATATCAAAAAATAATACCAACTATGTAGAAAGGTATTTACATCTAAAATCCTCTAATTCAAAGGCTTTCAAATAGACTGGGTCACCTTCAAGACCAAAATAAGCATTGTGGTCTCTTCTATTATTGTATTTAATGGACAGTCTGGAATTCTGAGTTCACCAAGGTCTGAATTATTTAAAAACTGTTGCTGTCCTTATTTGCTTCTTTGAAAAATGAAGACCCAGGAATGCATTAAATGTCTAGAAGCCCCACGGAACCAAACCAACTTGTGATGACGGAGTGGCAGATAATGATGTGGAGGACGATCCACCTATCAACCCAGATGCCATCAAGGTACCTGCCAATGAGAAAATGTGAGAACTCCTTTTCCTCACCTCCTAGACATATCCATTGCCTAATTCTTATATCCTTCGTTTGTGGAAGAAAAGGGCAATGCTACTCAAAATATCTATGTAGATTTGCTTTATTAAATGGTCTTTAGTTGTATGTTAGATTAAAACCTGGTACTGAGAAAAAACAAAAAGGGAACACAGGAATTAGTTATCAGGTCCTGTCACATTCACTGATTTTAATATTCACAATACTTTAGTCTTATGTAATCTCTACAGCCACTCTGACATACAGATGAGAAAACTGAGGCTCAGAAAGATTAAATACCTTGGATAAGGTCACTCATAATAGGAATTTAAAATGTAAGCTAAAACAAACAAACTCATTTAAAAAGTAAAAGGAAACCAAAGTAAACAGGATCACTATAATGCCTGGCCTTAACTAAGTATCATTCTTTTTGTATACTATGCTGCCTCTAAAACATCACGGCGTTGTCTTCATTTACTTTCCTTACACAGAGTGGAAACCTTGTTCTTGTTCACACCACGTTCATGATTATTAAGAATACATTTTAAGTCACTGAGACCATCAGTATTTTTATGAATCATAGACTCTTCTTGGCCATTCAGAGCACCTAGTGTAACTTAATGCAAAAATATGTTTAACAGTCCCAGCGATAAGAAGCCAACCAGATTCTACCTGGCTGCTTTCAGTAGCAGGGAACTCACTCTCTCAGAGGTATCAATTGTTACTACCATTGCACATTTTCCTTTTCTTCTCTTCACCATTTCCACAACCTTCATATTCATTCATGCAACAAACCCTTTTCCTAAAGCCAATAGAGTTAAGTGACTATGGGTCCCACTGTTAGAAAATCTGAGTTCTTGTCTTGACATTCCCTTACCTTTCTGGGTAACTCAATGATAACTTCTGAATTCAGTATCACATATTTTAAAATGAGCTAGTTGAATCGAATGACTCTCAGGCAGTTCCAAGGCTCTAGTATTTTGATAGTTTCTAGTTGCCTACTCCCCTACCTGCTCTTTTCTCGTGAGATTATACTGGCCAATTTTTAGAAAACAAAACACATTTAGCCTATGGAGAGAAAATTTCACAGGCTACAACTATAAATGCATCTAAAGAAGAAAAAGAGTCACTAACATGGAGAGAAGGTAGATATGTATGTATATCTGTATATACACTCCCAGTGAACAGGTGTGTTAGGAAGGATAAAACACAGTTGTAGCTTCTAATACTAAACCCAAGGAGATGGTTCATTCTCATTCTCAACTAGTGCACTCAGGAATTTAAGTATTAATTGCATTATTCATAAACGTATGTTTGTTTTTTTTTTAAAAAGTACTAAGAACTATACTTTAGAAAATCCACATTAGTAAAGGACTTCAGGCTTACTGAAAGCACTTTGAGAAATATAATAACAATGATTGGGCTTCATCAACTTATTCTTCCAAGCAGACAAATTTTATGATTCTCCGAAACCTTCAGTCTTACAAAGTTTTGATTTGATTTAACAATACAAACAGGTGGCTCATATGTTTTTGTATTTTAACACTGTTAAAGCTATAGATTTCCTTTCTTCCTTACAATGAAGGAAAAGAATTTTATGGACAGTTATAAAATGAATATTTTAGCCCAAAAGTCAATTTTCCCTGGTTAAAATGATTTAGATCTGAGTAAATATTTGAGAATGCTTTCTGTTTTTATAGCTAAAACACAATGGAATCTATAAACTTTGTCTTTAAAGGTACGTGCTATAATACATACCATTCAGTAATTATCATCTGAGCACTGTTGTATCCTCAGGACAGGCAAACATTAGAAAGGCCCTATAATCTGAATACACAATGCTGATGTGTGAACCCCTGACCTAGATGACCGAAACACCTACTCACAACTTGTCTTGGACCATCAGGACATTATGATATATTAACCAAGTCAGTCTGGCCAAATTCTTAAATTTTATTTATTTCCTCAAATCCCTAGAATGTTAAAGTGGCCAATTATATTACAGATAAGTTGCTTATTAAATATGACTTTAGTGTCAAAGCCATTTTTAACTCGAGTGCATACATTCAAAAGTGCCTCAAAGTGGCGAAGATTTTATTTCACTCACAAATCTTTAAAAGAGCAGGAGAGTAGAGAGCAGTCATTCCTGGGCTGAGGATTGTATGTCAAACGTGAAACCATATCAAACTTTCAAGGCAACTTGTGAACCTCTGAAACTAGGGAATTAACAGAACATCAAATCCAGCAAGATCACAAGGGGCACAATCCTTATGCAAGAAAATAATGCCATTGAGCCCTCATTAAAAGCCCATTTCATCCTTAGCCATCAAAGACTGCGAGTGCACTAAGATCTTGGTTATATCATCAGGGATAACTAAAACAAGTGCCAAGAGAAATTATGCACTTTTAGTTCTCACATGTGTCCATCTGTTCACATATAAACATATATTCTGCTTTCTGTCTGATTCCTAAAATCTTGATATCAGAATACCCTGGGCTTTTGCCCATTTCTGAAGAATGCAGACATCACATAAGCTACTATTAACCCATGTGTGATCCACTTCCATGGTGGCTGGAAAACTGCCAGTTACAACACATGGTGCCTGGTTAACAATGTCTTAAAATATAAATGAATTTATTTTTTAAATTAACACATTTTCTTATGGAAATACCTTAATAAGCCCTTCTGCATGTAAAAGAATAGCTTCCATGTGGATTTTTTTTTGTTCTTTTAAGACTTTTTTCAAGCATATCATAAAGTTAACCATAAAAGTTTTTGAAACAATCCAGAATTTCTTGACAAATTTTAAAAAGGACTCTAGTAAAGAATTTTGGTGACTATATAACAAAGATCAAACAGTTTTCCTTTACAATATGCTATACTCAAGAGGCAACCCTTACACTCTAATTTATGTGAAAACACTTCTGATTTCCCAAGTTTCCATCTAACCATCTTAATAGAACCTCAGCAACAGAACTGCTGAAGTGATGAGGCAAATGGAACTTCTACAGTCTAACAACAAACAAGTTAGATTAATATCTGGTGCGATCTTTCAGCCTTGCTCTGGGGCAGCTGTCAGTGGATCATTTGTAGTGACCTCAAACCAGAAAGAACTTATTTAAAATGTATACATATAAATAATTATCTACACTGCATTTGATTTACATATGTACAAAAGAACCAATTCCCACCTTCCAGAGAGTCAACACTCATGGTATTTTAACTGCCCTAATTATGGTTGAGGTAACATCATTAAGAGCCCTGATCACCTTGTCAATTGATAACTAGTGACAAGAGAAAACCCTACTGCAAATGTTTCCAAGGGTGAACATATAATACTTAGACATTTTTGAAAAGACTTATCTCTAAATGAAATATGCAATATACCTACAAAGCTGCATGTGCATGAAGATTGTATTCAGAACTTTACAAATTAAATCCTAAGAAAATAATTCTGTGTCCTCTTTTACTATCCCTTCCCAGCCACAAAAACTGATAGGCCACTTAAAACACTTAACATTGCCAAAAATCAGAATACACAACTCTTTCTCAAGTGAAGTATTCCACCAATCGAGACAGCTATTTATAACCGTTGGGGAAAACACACACACACTAGATATTCCATCATTAGCTGAATTAAATAGTCAGACCATACTATTGGACTCTTCCAAAATAACTGTTTTTGCCAGCAAGGTGCTTGGAATTCTTGATACCCAACAGTCAATATTTGGCTAGCCTGGCATGTTTCTGAAAACTCTTCTACATACAAACCTCTGTTGATCATCCTCTACCTGTACAATTGTCACACACGTTGCTTCCCAGTGATGATGAAAACTCGGGGCATCTTATAAAGTTGCTGAAATCTGAGCCCCTGCTTGTTTTCTCAAGTCTTGGACAAACACAACTTTAGAGAGAGCAGAGCATAGACATAAAGAAAGAGAAGCAGCATTTTCATCTTCCTTTCATCTTAGTCATTCAGTCAGCCATTCAGGGCCCTATTCAACAGAGCTTTTCATTATGCAAAAAAATGCTAATCCTTTTCCGATGCTTTCACACTTGTATAAACCCCCATTCCTTCAACTGAAAAGCAATTATATCAGTTTACCTTTCTGTCAAAAACAGGATTAATATTCCAATAACAGAATCTCTTTTCTTTTCGTATCTTTTTGCTTTAGGAAACTAGAGATTATTAGTAGAGGCATTCTTAGAACAAGAATACATTATTTTAAATATGATTATGTTAACCAATGGGTGGAAAAGGGAGAATAAGAATAAGAAGAAAAAGTCCTTCAGTTACTGCAGAAACTCTTTTCTCTGACAGAACTGACCTTCCCTTTACAGATGCCCAAAGAGAATGAGACTTACTCTGGTCTATTAATCAGAAACAAATTATGAAAGAATGTAGCTGGACTGGTTGACACTATCCCGTCTTGGGAGACTCAGTAACAGCCTAGTAACAATGTCCTCTTCATGGGTAATGAACAGCCATGACAAATGGGGCAGAGAAACTATTTATTTGCATATGCAAATTCTCACACAAGGGAAACATGTACAAACAAGTGTCATTGTAAGGTGGATTAGGCAAACAACGCTTTCTTTTTAGGACATTCTGCAGCCCAGAACATTAGTCAGCACAATTAAACCAGTCTCCATGGAGACTAATGAAATTTCACCATGGTATGAGTTAAATTAGATAGCTAGTTATGTGTTTCCACAATCCAACTTGAAATCCATTATTGTTTCAGAACAATACAGCAATTGTGCCTAGCTGATCTTTGCCAGCTCAACAAGCTCCTAAGTTGACAATTTGCATATGTTAATATAATTAAGCACTAATTACATGAAACTTGTACATAGTCACATGCACTTTCCCTGGGCGCTTCTCAGTTTGAACCTTGGCCAAGTCTTTAACCCTTAGAACTGTCTTAGAGGGGGGAAAAAAACTCTGCCTGTGGGTACAGCCCGTAGGCAGACACAGAAAGGTTCCTCATTTATAAACACAAAGCTTAACCTGGCTTCTCATATTTCTAGCAACAATGACAGAAAATATTTTCTGATAGTGCTAGAGACCAGGGTTAAGGAAAACGAAGAGGGAGTATGAATTAGTCTTTAAAGACTCATAAGGAGTATCTTTTGAAAGGAAAGCAGTAACATTCATTTCAAGGAAATGTGAAGAAAAAATTTGTTCTCATTGACACTGTCGAACTTTAGGAGATGAAAATGGTTTGACAACAGCAAAAATAGCAAGTAGGAAAGGGAAAAGGAGTCAGCAGCACCTAATGAGCTTTACATAAATATATGCAGAGGCAATTAAGCAATGTTAATTACTATGACAGCAGTTAATTGAATATAATTAGATATTTTAAGCCACTGAATAAAGCATAGTTAAGATTAATTTTATTGAGATTAATTGTAAATAAGGATAGATTAACTCTGTGTTTTGACAGGCATAAAAAGTAGTTCTGCAAATTAAGCAGGAGCGTGGCCACCAGTCCAAAAATCATATATTATTTTAATGTCACACCTCAGAATCATCTCCTCAATAAACATGACTTTTCAAACCCAAACAGACAGGAATCTTGAAGAAAAACAAACAGCTTGCAGAGATTAAAGAGCCTTTTGTCCTTTTTCATGTGCATTTCTTTTAACAGACTAAATTAAGCGAGTCTGGTGAACGTTTTTTAGGAAGGAACATTTCACACTGAATGGAAAAAATGTTCTATCACATATGAAATTCGTGCAGCTGTGCGGAACTTGGTCCAGATGGTTTAAGACTATAAAACACCACCAAATGATAGACAGTAGGCCTTCCCAAGATTATGTGATAAAGTCACAATCTTTTATTTTGACCTCCCATTTCTGCTTTGTATTATAGCCAATCAAATCCTATACTTTCTTTTATAATTGTGTTTCCCTAAGAGGGCAAAAGAAACATTGTACCTACTAAGTGCTAGAAACAAAATGCAAAAAGAATTGAAGAAGGCCTCATTGAGCAGATAACAGCTAAGTCATTCAGCCACAAAATGCAATAATAGCTATAACAACAATGTATGCAAATGACACCACTTGACTATTACTCTCACAAACAATGGTTTCTAAAAATATTTCTTAGGAAAATATTGGTAAACGGAAATCCTCTCCCCCCCAATACTTTCACAGGAGTTAATTCATGCATAATCTTTAAGAAAATTAACACAGTCCTCAAGAATGCTGAAGAAATCACTAATAAGAAAGGAGCTTCAATTGATTTTGAAATATATCAATAGGTGATTAACATAATATTTTTAAAGCAGCAAAATGTATAGGTATATTACATAAACATATACGTTATATTTTCAATACCTTTTAGCTCTTAATCGAACAAGGGCTTTGCACTATTCAGCCTGGGTCTACACTGTCTTACAACTTCTTTAGGATGTCTTTAGTCTTTTTAACAAAAATCCTAAAATGGTCTGTGAAACAAGACTACGACAAGCCATTCTACAGTGAAAGATTTTAAATCATCGAGCCTCTTCTAATAGACTTGAGACTTATTGAGGTAGAAACCATAAAAAATGAAGAAGGGAAATTTAATCCCTGAAATATTGATTTGCACATTAATATCATATAGGCAGAGGGCAATTTGGCTTCGTGGAAATGACACATTGTCGACCCTTGGTGAAGTCAGAGCCAATCTAACTGCTGAACATGTCTGAATCTCAAGAGTTATTAAGGGCTTCCCTTCTTGCCTTTATGACTTTTCTTCAGCCTACCAATGCAATCTTAAATGTATTATCTTTAAGAAATAATTGTAAAACCTCAGGGGTTTTCCAGTTAATGGAAGGGAGGCCAAACCACATCAGATTCTGAAATGCAACATTAAACCCTTGCAATCAACAAAACCACCTCAATTCTCATCCATCCAGTGCAGGATCTAATATTGTTATTAGAGATAATCAAATTTCATTGTGTAAATTTAGGCTCATGGTCAGAATGGAAGCAGTAAATTCTGCAATATTAAACAGTGATTTTCTCAGCTTCCTTTATGTTTTCCTTTGCTGGTACAGCATCTTTTAAAATAATCCAACTAGCTCAAAATTAATGAACAGATTTGGGCTCATCAGCTAAAAACTGTGAAAGATTACAAAAGAGCTGAACATGTTTGCCTCATTTTTAACTTTAAGTGGCAACTTTCACTTCACACATCCAGAGCCCACTATCCCTGTGTAACCCCACAGTTGGTGCTATTGCTTTGACTTACACAGCTGGTTTACCTGACCTTTCTTTGTTCCTTGGGTACATTTCACTTTTCAGATTTATGGTATCTCCCCCATATTTCATTGACCCTATCTTCATTGCCATAAACATGAAAGCACTTTAATATGAGTTTACTTTTTTTAATCCAAAAGTAACCAGCTATTGAATAAATACACAGTGATGCTTTCCCCAGTTTATTCCATAAATATTAAAACCATTTTAAAAAAATAACTGTATAAACCTTATGATCCCCACACTGAAGCCAGGTGCAAGAGGTTAAAACAGCTGGCTAGCCATCTTTTATTTTTGTGTGCCTTCCTGCTGACTGAAACCGCAAACCTTGAAAACTATCAAATATTCCCTTAAGGATTTTTTTTAAGATGAGGAAGGAAAAAAGAAAACCTTCATTCCTTTTAATATGCTCCTCAGTGGAGAAGAAAAACTCCTAAACACAATCAGTCACAGAGGTAGTGAAATAATCCCCAATATCTTATTTCTGTTTTATTTAAACCATGCTTTCCAACAATTTCTATATACAATTGTTTTTATTCTTCAGTTAGAAAAGAAGAAAGAGAAAAAGAAAGAAAGAAAGAAAGTCTGAGCTTGCTCTGTCAGTTTTGCCAGTAAATATAAAGTAAAACAAGTGTTGATGGCACCGAGAGTGTTACATACCCGGGCTGTGTTTTTGCATTGCTCTCAATGGAAGCGATCGATGCCCGTGTCACTGTCGCGTCCCAATCGCAGCCAAGTCTCAGCCTTAATCTAAGCAACACCCGAAAAGGCAGCGGCAGCCGCAGCCTCTCCCTCACTCTTCCATCCATCCACCCAACTAAAAATATAATACTACATATGAGCTTTAACCACTCCACGTTTATAGGGATCAAGCCACTGAAAATCCAGGAGAACACAATAAAAAAAAAAAAAGAACTCCTCTGTCTCTTCTCTCTTCCTCTCTCTCTCTCTTCCTCTCTCCTCCCTCTCTGTCTCTCCTTTTGCCATCTACATGATCCTTGATTAAACATGGAACACAGTTAATAAAAAAAGGGGGGGGGAAGGACTCAAGGAGAGGAAATGCAACTGTCAGAAATCGGGACGGCCAGATTTTCTGGTGAACCTGCCTCTGTCTGAGTCAGTGTCAATCCACCATCTTCTGCCAGTGAACTTGTCTTTGGGTTTTTGTTTGCTTTGGGGGGGGGGTGTTGTTGTGTGTGTGCTTTTTTGGAAGGGGGGAGGGGAAAGGCAAAGTGGGGGCTGGAGGTGGAGTGGGGGGGAGTAGGGAGAATGTGTGTGTGTCTGAGTGTGTGTTGAGTGTGAGTGTCTGTGTGTGTGTGTTGGGGGGGGGTGTCCGTGTTTGCGATCTGAACCTTTGGTACCTACAAGGAGGGTGTCTCGCGGAACGGTAGCTAAAACCTCACCAGAACCGCGCGGAAGTGAGGAGTCGCGGCCAAAGGCGCCGGCCGAAGCCTCCTCTCTGGGCCGGACCCCAGCCCGAACGGCCGAAAGGAGCCCCCCGCCCGGATCACAGGTAACAAAAGAAATACAAATCAGTGCACCGTCTTCTAGGGGAACGGGGACAGGATGGGGAACCTTCTGTAACTTGGGCATCGACAGAGAAACTTTATACAATTCCATGAGAAATTTTATTTTATTTTATTTTTCCCTGATTAAAAAAAGAGCAGAAAGAAGGCGGGGGAGGGGGTGCAGAAGTAGAAGCAAGGCGAGACCCGGCGCATTTCAGCCCCTTTTCCCTTAGCTGCTCCCGGCCGGAAGGCTCACTTGATGCCAGGAGAAGCGGAGGAGGTGAAGTTCATTTGTAGACATGGAACCCTTTCTGGGGGGGGCCGGAGAATGAATCAGTTCTCACGGACGGCCACAGCCCTCCATACACAGACACAGACACACAAACGCACATGCACACGCGCGCGCGCGCACACACACACCCCTTGCCCTTTGCCAAAAAGAAAGGAAAAGATTCTTGACCCGAAGCCGCGGGCGTCTCTCCTCCGATCTAAAGCACGCCCGGCGGCCGGCGAACGCGCCCCGAGTCAGCTGCCGCCGCCTCCCAGGTCCCCGGCCCCGAGGCCGGGCGATCCCGCCTCCTAACGGACCTGCCTTCGCCGGCGCCCTCGTCCGCGCAGCGGAGAGCAGCCCTCGGCTGGGCCGGGTGTCTACCTGCAGCCCCAGCCCCAGCGCCCGTCCCAGCCTCTCGGAATCCCCTCCCCAGGGCGCACGAGCCCCCGGGCCTCCGCCAGCCCAGCGCACTAAGCGCCCTTCGGGGAACTTGAGAAGGGAGAAAGGAGGCGGGTGGTAAAAGAAGGAAGAAAAAACGAGGCTGAATAAGGGAGGAGGGAGGGCAAAGCTGGGAAAGAGCAGGGAGAGAGGGGCTCCAAGCCCCACCGACCAACGTCCAAACTTTCGGAGGATAGGTGCGGAGGAAGAGCCATCCCGACCAAGGCGTAGGGGCGCAGGGTGAGCGGGGACCCCTGGCAGTGCCCGCGCCTCTGCGGAGCTGACAGCTCTCCCCCAGCCACGAGAATGCCCCAGGCTCACGGTGAAGGCAGAACCCAAAAAGACAGGAAAAAGGAGAGAAAACTGCCCGGCCAAACGTGGATGATCCGCCACTTAATCCAAAAGTTAAATGCCGAAAAACGCAGACCCCCGCCAAAGAAAGCGGAAAATCGGGTCCCTTAGTGCCCCCTCCCTCCCTCAGAGGAGAAAATCCTGGAGCCAAAAAAAGGGGGAAAGAGATAGAAAAGGGGGGCAGAGCGGAAGAGATGGTCGGGATGAGGGGATGTGTGCGAGAGCGAGCAGGAGCGAGAGCTAGGGGCAGAGAGGGAGAGAGGCGGAGAGGGAGAGGGAGAGAGAGGGAGCGAAATATCAAAGATTGTGCAAGATCAGGCTGGAAAGATAATCGATACTCGACCTAAATTTAACACAAACTACTCAATAAAAGTTAAAGAAAAAACTTACTTTCCATTTCCCCTGCAGTTCCTACTCGATCTTCGCCTCTTTTTTGTTTTGCTTTTATTTTACTTACAGCTGATCACATCCAAGTAAAACGAGAGGGTTCATTAAAAAAAAAATAAAAAAAATAAAAAAATAATCCTCGAACTTTATTGGGTGAAAATAAAAACGCTGGAGCAGAAAGTGGGGGGCATGGAGCGGTCCTCGGGGGTCCGGGAGGAGTTAAAGCATGTGCCGACCGCGGTCTCGCTGTTTGGTTGTGAAGGGGTTGGGAAAAGGAGGAAAGGAAATGAAAATCCGATATGTCTTTATTCTGCTAATTATTATCGTTTTAGCCCTGTTTAAAAAAATGGCTGATTAAGTTGAGTGCGCATGTCTTTGTGTGTCTATTCCCGATATGCACTCTGGGAATGAGAGAGGAGAGCGAGGGAGAGGGAGAGGGAGAGGGGGGAGAGAGAGGTGTAATTAGTGAGGTGATCAACATTCCCCAGACTGCAAATGACGCGCAGCCCGGACTCAGAGCAGCCCGGGAGCCTCGCAGCTTCCAAGGCTCGGAGCGCTGCGGCTCCAGCCCCGGACGCCGCAACCGCGGAGACGACAGGGGATGGGGACCTCCGGGGCTCGCACCCCACGCGCCCCAGCGCGCGACTCCCAAACTTAATTAGATACACACACACACACACACACACACTGACACACACACACCCCAATCCCAAGAAGGAGAAGAAAATAAAATGCAGATACCACCAAAGCAATGTCCTTTAACCATTCGAGATTTTTTTTTTTAATTTTAATGAGGCAAAGTAATTATTATCGGACCAGAGATTTGTTTACGAAGGGGCTTTAAGCAGAAATATGAGTTAGGGTAATGAAGAGCTTTTCTCTGACTAGTTTATTCTGCTACGCACATGAACGCACTTTAATGGCGAAATTGGGGGGCCAGAGCAAATATGCAGATGTATGTAAATAAAGGGTGCCTGGCTGTGTGCAAACACCGCTAAGCCCAGCCTATTTCAAAGGAGGAATTGCACTCTGGATCCGCAGGCACTCTCTTTAAACTCGAATCTTTCACTTACATACGAAGGAGAGAAAAACCCAGGGCATGGGAGATGGAAGCGGTTAGTTCAGTCAAAGTAAACTTCCAAATGAGAATAAGTGATGGCTGCAAGAGTGATAATGGGGGTACAGTTCTAGCCTTTATATAATGTTCTTGAATATTTTATCAGAATTGCGTAAGTTCAATGTAACAACTTTAAGAAGACTTACGGAAAAAAAAACCTTTCATCTTTTGAGTCTATTGAGTTATTTTTCTTGAAGCACATTATGATGAAGTTTAAAACCCCACTACCGATCTCATTAGAATGAAATATACTTGGTATTTTCTGGTGCAAAATTTAAGGTGGCTGATTCTCATTTGAAAATCTAATTATCTCTTTCCAATATTACAGATGTGAATATGAGTGACACTTTCATTAAAAGATAATTAACTAAAACTAGGAATAGACATACTTTTAAATACCCCCTACTGAATATGGAATATATATATGTATCTATATATATATATATGCATTGCTACTCAGCATCTTGATAACACTGCTACACCACAGGTCACAAGTAGACACCCTCTGTGTAATATTTCAAAAATAAGAATTCTAGACAGAAAGTGAGAATAACAAATCAAATGAGCTAAAAACAGGAAATACTTGCAATGTCCAGCTTCCTGGACAGGTGAGGCGTCAGCTGCTTTTGACTTGACAGGCCTTTGAAGTCCTGGATCGCCAGAATCTGCTTCAAAACCTTGTCTTAGGCCTTAAGCACCAAATCTACCAAATACCAACAGAAAGGTTTACTGCACAAGCACTTGGAACTACAGAAGCTGCAAATATGCATCTTTCTGGGCCTAAAACCTTACGTTATCAGGGAACACTTGGAAAATCCTAGAACTGATGCAAATGGATTAAAAACCAAACAAAACACCTGGGAGGATGAAAGCATAGTCCTCAAAAGAGCAGACCTAGGCCCAGATCAGAAAAGCTGGTTGCCTTCAGCAGCTGGCTAAGGTTACCATGAAAGTCCAGAGTCTTGGAGTGTAGGGAAAAACCTAGATATGGTCTTTATTAAGAGAAAAAAAGCAAATCACCTCCTTAGGAATCTGGAGTTGGTGCATGTACTAGTGTTTTAGAAACCAGGACCGCTAAACGTCAACAGAAAGAAAATTATCTCTCTCTCCAAAGACTCCATTCCATTTCAAACTTCTTTGGGAAGAAATCTGCTCAAAGTGGAAGGCTTTCTAAGATTTTAAAGTTAACTTTGTTTACAGCCCCACCTTTACACAGCAACTGTATCACCAATTTGCTAGCAGTATCTCATTGCACCTCAGTGGGGTTTATCCATCTGCCTTAAGAAACACATGCACACGGGGGTAACGTTTAAATTCCCTGCAGATTTTAAGTAAAAAAGGTGTTTATGTAGCGTTACTGTTTACCGAAAAACACCCCAGAGAGCAAAAATTCAGTCTTTAAAAAAAAAAAAAACTATTTGAGGTGCGTGCATGGGGAAGGGGAGTGGGGGCTTTTAAAGAGACTGAGGGGAAATGAAGGCAGGGAAACTTTCAGGTTCAAACCAGAAAAGATCAAGCCCTTTGCGGGAGAGGGCTCCATGCACAAGCTCACTGATGGAAAAACCATTTCCTGCGATTTCAGACGGGTAAATGTGTATGATGAAGGAAACACCTGAGAACAATAAGTCTGTTTCAGGCTCAGGTGAAGAAAGGGGTCTATTTCTGGCATGGAAGAATAGGGAAATGATGATCATTTCGTTTTCAAGTTCTTTATTTCTTTTGCCCTTTTCTCCCTGAAACATCATCAATAATATTAATGTCATTAATGTCAAAACAGCAAATATCAAATCAGGAAAATCATTTAAAAAATTTGGTGGCTATTTCTCCTCTATTCCTCCCCCCACCCCCAAAAAAATCTTTTCTGGGAAAATACAGCTCTCTGTGTATGTGTGCGTGTGCGTGTTGTGTCTCGGGCTGGGGCGGGGGTGTTATTGAATTCTAAGTAAGAAACAAAAGAAAAGAGGATTTGTGAGGGGGTGCCCACTTTTGCAATCCCTTCTGCTGGCGAGTGTTCCCCTCTTTGCGCGCTTGCGCTTGCGCTTGTATGTGTGTGTGTGTGTCTGTGTGTGTTTTGTTTTTAATCATCTCTTCCTCGTTTTGTTTCACCTCTTTCCAAAGAAGAGAGGCTGGGGGTGAGGGTCGGGGGTTAATAGGCTGAGGGGAAGGGGCAGAGAGGGACTAGCGCAGAGTCAAGAGTTTCCTCCCGGGCTTGGCCTCGGAGCGCGCCAGCGCGCGGAGAGCTGCTGGGCAGAAGCGGCGGCAGGACTGCGCGGGGTGGGCCCGGAGGCGCGGAGCGCGGCGCCGCGGGCAGGGGCGCGGCGAGGCGGGCGAGCCCGAGCTCAGCCCGCGGGTTGCTCCAGGGCGCGGGCGCTATCCGAGCGGCTGGACCCGGCTGCGCTACGGCCCCTTGCGCCCTCCTTCTCTGCCCCCAGCGCTAGGAAACCCAGCTGCTCCCCACTGGTCTCTACGGACCCCTTGCCGTCCACCTTTGACCTTGTCTCCCACCCCACCACCCCGCCCCCATGCCGCTATCCCTAAACTCTGCGCGAACCCGCCGCCGCCCAACGGAACGTTGGCTACTTTTTATTTCAGAGTAAAACGGGAAGAGGTTTCCTTGCCGCTCCGGGAACTTTCCGTAGTCCCTCTTCTGCACTTTCCAGGGCTACCCCAGCCTAGCCAACCCCATTCCGGAGCACTCGGACCCCGACATCGGGCGCCGAGTTGGGGAAGAACCAAAAAAGGATACCAGGTGGTTAGGTGTTGAGTGTTGGAGGCGAGGAGTAATTGATATTGGGACAAAAGGTAATTTCCACTTCTGAACTTTTTCCTCGGCGTATTTTATTTTCCAAATCTACTCCGAGGACACTCTTTACAATCGGTTTAAAGAGTCTTCAGCTGTTTCTTATCCCCTTCCCCCCACCCTACCCTCTCCAATCCACTAATAAATACCCCACCTCCCTCTCCCCCAAGTCCCTCTAGCTCAAGACCAACTCCAGCCCAAGGAGAAAAGATTCCCAGTCTTTTGACCGCGCTTCCGGGGTCTACAGATGAGCTCAGTTTGAAAGAAGGTATTACACGATTTCAGCGTTAGGAACCCTTTATATCACCACAGACACTTTCAGATCCTCAGCCCCCTCCTCTTTCCTCTTTTTGTTGGGTCTTCTCCACCCGGGGGCTATTTAACAAAGGCAGTATGTTAACTAACATTTTTGTTTAACTCAGCAACTCCTTTCCAAGATACACTTAAACCTGATACCAATGCCTGTCACTTTGTGTGCCTGTGGGTGGTGGTGGTGAGAGGGTGGGAGGTAGGTGTGTAAGGGAGGGATGTGAAGTTGACAGTGAATGGGAAGGTGC
The DNA here is from genome assembly GCA_963574885.1 of Lepilemur ruficaudatus. NCBI lineage: Eukaryota > Metazoa > Chordata > Mammalia > Primates > Lepilemuridae > Lepilemur > Lepilemur ruficaudatus. Next base: position 66,066 of record CAUYRT010002525.1, read on the forward strand.
AGGGCGTGTTTGGGAAGGTGTCACAAACACATTATATTTACAGTAAAATAATTCAAGAAATAGCGGGTGTGTGTGTGTGTCTGTGTCTGTGTCTGTGTGTGTGGTGGGGGAGCCAAATCTCACCTCTATGGGACAAAGTATATTTTCTTGAAAACTAACAAAAGGGGGGATTTAAAATATGACGTAACGTTTAGAATGGACACTATTTGGTGGTGACAGTGAGTTAGAGAAAATGAAATTCTAAGGGGAAAGGCATTTGGAGCATGTGTGTATGTGTGTAGTATTTGTGGGCAGTTAAACCCTTCCCTGATTCCCTGCCCTCCTCCAACCACTCTCTTATCTCCTTTATGGTCTTCTTTTTTTTAATCATAAAAATATCCCCCTCCTGCTCCCAGGTCTATGTCTCTGTACTTCCATATCCATATGCATTTCTCTCTTCCTGGACTAAAGTCCATTTTTGGCGTTTACTTGGAAGTAAATCTGTTTTAGCCTTTTTTTTTTTTTTTTCTGGAGGTTCTGACCCTTTGGGGGGAGGGGGAGTTATTATGGAAAGTTATACACAGGTGAGGAAAAGAATGGGGAAGGAGGGAGAAGTTAGAGAGAGTTTGAGGAAGGAAGAATTAAGGGAGGAGAGAAGGGAAGGGGGGAAGAGAGAGAAAAGTCAGACGCCCTCTGGCCTTTCAAAGGTCAGAGCTCAGACAGTGCTGTGACCTCTTTTCCCTCTAGGCGACTGGCCCAGTGTTTATAAACAAAATCAGGCAGCACTCTCCCCAAACAATAGCAGTTCACTAACTTCACAAGCACTTTCACAGTTCTTATGCAAATTAATGAGGACCCTTTATCACCATCCTCCCTCCCCCACATGCGTGCATATACATTCACACCATCCAGAACCGAGATCACAAGCACACCCTTTTCAAATATACACGGAGATATTTCCAGCAAGAGTATCCAACAAAAATTTTACATTCTGTCTGGGGAAGTGGATCCAAATGGGAAAGGATAGACAAATAATAATAATAAGAAGATGAAGCAGAAAAGAGAGAGAGAGAGAGAGAGAGAGAGAGAGAGAGAGAGAGAGAGAGAGAGAGAGAGAGAAATAACAACTGATATCATTGAACAGAAGATAAAGTTCTGTGTGTTTCTTTTTAAGCTAAAAGTATCTATATCTAGTCAATGAAATGCTATATAGACAAAATTCTAAACTCTGGGCAGCAAATAAAATTATTTTCAAATAGGACATTGCATTCATCCAAACATCTGCATTTCTTAGACAAACGTACAGATATTTATAGTTGAAGAAAAGCCACCACAACTGTATGTAATGCCCCTAAATATTAAACACAACAGCACCGTTAAATCCTACAGCAAACAAACAGCCCATCTGATCTAAGTTACAAAATGCATAATTAAATCCATCTTTAATTACAAAAGGCAACTAACAGAAACTAAATGAATCAAAGGTTTTGAAATAAAATGTTGTTTGCCAAGGTACAGAAATGACAGCTTTACATTAAATTATAGCCAAAACTCCATTTCAGGAATAAATTACAAAGCAGGAAAAAAAAGGTGAAAGCAAAAAAAATGCATTAAATGATTTTCAAACTTTTGCTTTAAAATGATTATCAGTGAAAATCTAAGAGAAAAAGGTTAAAGGAAATATACCTCAGAGCAAAAAGATCATCTCCTTTTCTTCTTTGTCTATCAGTCCCCTGTTAAAGCATATGGAAAATGTTTTCAAAATGCCCAGATTTGGCACATTGTCATTGCAAAGAAAGGAGCGCAGTGATGCTGTTAGAGAAAATGGGAAATAAATTCAGGATTGGGTGCTGCCTCCTTCAATGCGGATTTATCTAAGTTTAATTTAATATTCCGCAATCACTGAATGATCGCATATAATTCACCAAGATTTTAAAGGGCTTTATTTAAATACCTTGAGCAATAAGAGAATGAAATTTAAGCCATTTCGGCCATTGCTTATATTTTTTGTTTATTTTCCTGTTAGGGGAACTTTACGTGGCAACTTCTAATAATAAAAGGAAAAACGATGAAGGTTTGGGGTTTTCTTAAGGGAGAGTGTTAAAGGAAAGCATTAGCTTTATTAAAATCATTCTGAACATAAAATCAAAAAGCACAAAATGGTTGTTTGTAAAACACTAAACCTTTAATCGATTTTATTGGCATTCCGATCGATTAGATAAACGGAAATCTATAGTAAACATCAAAGCATTTAAAACATTTTCTCTATCTCATTTATAAACAAAACTTTTCAGCAGAAAAAAATGATTATCAAACGACTAACAGGAAATTCTTCAGATATCAAATTACGATAATAAAATTATTTCCACATGGAAAGGGATAATGACAATGATGATAGTAATTACAATAATGAATAATTCAACAACCCTTTGACATGTATGGAAGAACCTTGAGCAGAAACGGCGTTTGAAGGGGGGCTACTTTAAAATAAATACTTTCTTTATTTTTAAAGGAATATTTCGAGAGACAACTCAAGGGGAGTAGCTTAGGTGTATCTGCCAGACTCGTGTTAATTTCCCTGCAGATGTAAACGTGTCGATTTCTTTGCCGGCGTTTCCCTTCCAAACTGAGTTACTTCTCATAAGCAAAATTAATATGCAAATAAGAGTGAGCCCTACCAGGTTTACACACTTGCATTTGGACCTGTCTTCTGCTTATTCTAAAAGGTGATTCCCAAATTACAGAGAGGGGCGAGGACTAGCCTCCCCAAACCTGAAGTGAAGGAAAACGATTTATTTGGAGTTGTGAAAACTGCTGTCCGGAGAAATGCAGCCATCAGAGCTTATGGCATTCTAGCTGCGGCAAGAGGAAGTGTTGCTGTAACGGATATTATGTTTATTTGTTAAAGAAAATCAATGAAAGTGGCTGTAAAGTAGTTAGTGAGGCGTGGGCTTGGGACTCGCGGGGAATCGTGACTCCAGCCGGCTGGTGGAGCAGCTCTCCTCATTGCCAGAAAAGTCCCTGTGTAGCCGGGAGCCAGGACGCTGGCTGCGCGGCACCTGGCTTCCAGCTCGCGGGTCCTGCCCCGCCGTGCTCTGGTCGACTGCCTGTCCCCACGATCTTCTGCCCTCTCTGCCCTGAGTCCTAGCAAGTTGCTCCTTGACTCGGGCTTCTCTTCCAGTTGACTGCGGTTGCCTTCCCAGGTCCTGCCTCAGCAGCAAACACCCTTTTCCTTTTTTTCTCTTACTGATTCCTGCCGTTTCCTCTTTTCTTTACACTGCGAGCCTGAACTTCTGTTCTTTCACTTCTCCTGGAATCTCTCTCTTCTGAATCTCTAAATCCCTTGGGTGAATCGCTATTTCTCTCTCACCCTGCCCCTCCCCCATTTTCCTCTCCTGCCATTTATTTAGCACCCGGGTCTCCTTACCCTCGCACTTCTATCCTCTCCTCCAGACATTCCAGAGAGTTCTCATCACACCAGAATGTACTCTTTTTCTCCTCCTCCCTACTCCCTTTGGATTGGGGAGTGAGGGGGGATTTTGAGTTGAACTCCCAGGGGTTTTATTCTATTCTTTTAACGGCTTTACTTTCCCTTTTCTTCTTTGTATAACCTTCACCTACCTACTAATTTATAACAGAAGCGGGTTCTTTCCCTTTCATTTCCTAGTTTACAATTTCCGTCTGGGGCTGTGCATTGCACACGCACTCTCTGTCCCCCACCCCCACGCCCGCCCCCCGGCCGCTGTCCTAGGCGACCGTTTCATTTACTCGGTTGCTGTCTAATTGCACTTTCTCTTCTCAGAATAAGTTAGTGTACATGATTTAAAGTTCCCCATACAGCGCCTCTTTATTTGCCACATATCTCCGTAGCCCAAATAAAACGTGGGGTGTGGGGGGAAATGTATCAATCGCTTAGGTCCCTTTTAACACCTTCTGACTCTCAGTCCCACCATCTGCCCCCGGAATGTCTTGTGTGAATAACAACGAATTCTGTAAGATTTTCCTTCTCAGCTCGTGCTGATTGCTTATGAGTGATTCCTGAGCGGGTCTCAAACCCCTCACTTGTATCTCCTGGCTTGCAGTGGTCACCATTTCAACCGTCCACCCTTTCTTCTCTTTCCCTCACTGGCAGCCCTGATTGCAGGAGGGGAGCGCAGCCCAGAGACCTCGTCCTCCTGCTTCTTGTTCCTAGCTGCTACAGCTGCCGCTGAAATTCGCTGTGGCCGCTGCCTCTTCCCGCTTTAATCCCAGACCTCCAGTCATTGGGCAGCTCCTCAGAGGCAAGAAGTCAACACCATGGCAACCCGACAAGCCTATCAAATCACCGGCTGGCGTGACAGCAGCAACGCTGCAGACAGGAGTGGGCTGGGCGGAAGAGCAGAGTGGCCACAGCGCTCAGGTACACAGTCTGGGAGTGGACAGCAGCTGCCGGTCTCCACGTTCTGGCTACCCATATGTGCACCACCCAGTTCATACACCTACCTTATGTACCCTAGTAGGTTCTGGAGGAGGAAGGGGCTGGGGGATGCAGGTAGGATTGGAAGAGCTGTGAAAGAGAGTTTCAAACTAAAAGGAATCCAAGTCCTAGGAATTGTAAACTAAAGATGCCTTGTGCCCCAGCAGTGGATGAAACCATGTCACAATAGGCTCAAAACCAAATGTAAGAGGTTGGCACAAAGGTCTGTGTTCTGTTTGTTTGTTTGTTTTTTGCCAGTTCTATCATTTACTTGCACAACATTAATGCAACATTCTGTCTTGGAGTTCTAAAAGGATAAAGGAATACGTTGCATTAAAAAAAAATTCTTTTTTGTCTGCCAGTATTGGATTGGCTCAACTTTAATTTCAGCTATGCTAATTGACTGCCTTGGAAATGACCTAAACTTTACTTGAAACTGTCTTTGCCCTGTTCTTTCATAAAATATATGTTGTTTGTAATGTGTGTTCTAGATCTCGATTCCATAAAGGGAAGAAACAGAGGACACTAGGAAATGGGTATGATCCTCTTGGGCCTACTTCGCCTTTGTATTTCCTCATTTTCCTTGAGAAACTCCAAATTAGGCAGATGGAGGAGGAAAGGAATCTCACTAACATTTCAGAGCATTGTGTTAATTACCGTGAGATAGATTGGAATTGCATTGTTCTTTTATGATTTTAAAAGCAAACAACGTTTTTGAGAAATGCACAATATATTTCTTAACTTGTAATTTCATTGTGAAAGCTTTGACAAATATTTGTAGAAGAATATTGACCATACGTTCCCCTCAATAACTGATCATGATTTCTAAATTTTGTAGGGAAAGTTTGCTTGTTGAAGTTGTATTGGACAGAAAAAAATTCATTTAATAGTAAAATTAATGTGTCTTATTGAAGAAATCATGTATGAATTCTAAAATCTACCCTTAAGTCTCCTCCACATAAACACAATTCGTTAAACAAACAATTTTTATATTGTTCTAACATTTTTTATGAAGAGGCTTTCAGTGGTATAAGTATTTAAATTATAATACTTGGCATACATAAAATGCTAGAGAACTAGAAAGGCTTCTAAAAGCAGCTATTGCAGTATTAAGCAGAGTAGGATAGAGAGCCAATTTTTGAGGCTATAAAGAGAAATTCAAGGAAATCTTGAACTTTTTTCCTTACTTTTTCTATATTTCATTGTTACTGGATCCCAATATTAAAACAGTATATTTTCAAAATATAATTTATTATAGACCAGAATAGGTGGGGTAACTGACACTGGAGAAACAGATCACGATATACCAGAGAAAACTTTTGGGCATAATATGATTTTCCCTGCATTGAAACTCTAATGACATTTTGGGAACATTTTCTTATTCTATGCCACTGTGCAGAGTTGCTCAGTGATGCACCGCCAGGCACACAGAGCTGAAATTTGGTTATAGTTTAAATGTGACCTCAGTGCCAAGTTATTGATACCCTTAAATATTTTTTGGCTAATTCATATTACATTTGACATGTGCTGAGTGTTTACAGTGGAAAATGTATGAAAAAACATAATACTATAATTTTAAATTAAAATACGTATGTTTAATCTGTTATGTTCTAGAACCAAACTTGTAAATTTAAAATGTTCTTAAAGAGAAGTTCTTCATTCTTAAAAATGAAGTGTTCAAAAATATTTCAGTACACTTTAGCTTTCTTATGAAAGAATGAACACAGAAAATATGGTGATATTTAAACTTTTATTATTTCATTTAAGGCTGTGTCCTTAGTTACTGGAAAACTTTAAATACTTTAGGATCTATAAACTATTTGTGTATGTGTGTGTATGCAGTATGATAAGGAATTGCATAGAAACTGTCATTCAAATGTTCATCTATATGTAATATTTCTAATTTTTAAAAAATTAAAATGAGATGGAGTTAATAAATTAATACATTTAGACCAAAACAAATATCAACGCATTTTAACAGATCCTTTGAATTTGTGTGATTAAGTTTTTCTTTATCATAAACATGCCATGTATGAATGATTGAAAATTGAACCAATTTTTACATTTACAATACAAATATTTATTTTTAAATTATAAATCAATTATACTGTCTCCCTTTAAAAATACACTCATAGTCATATAATATATGACTCTCTGTTTAAATATAGATTCATGTACATGCCACACACATGTTGCCAGTTAGCACTACGTTCAAATCTTTACATTTAAAGCTATTTTCTATGCCGTTAGTACATTCCATATGGATGCTGTTGGAAAGAGCAAATTTTCTTAATTTTCTTTTTTTTTAGCTAATGAATAAGACAGTGAAATTAAATGTAGTTTAAATGCTATATTTTAAAAAAATCAACGCAAAGATGCCTTGCTCATTCTCAGCAGGATGGATACCATCTCTATAGAGTTCATTCTTGACCTTACCTGAGTAAGTACGTTAGCTTAAAGTATGAGATGCACCTAGAGGGGTAATACATTGAGCTTAATAGGAAGACAGTTAATAACCTTTTTTCATTCTCGTGCACTATCAATCATGGCTGTCACCAGTCTGCTGAATCAAAGCAAAAGTGTTCTTCACAGATGACTGATTAGAAACGCAAAATCACAAGATCCATCTTCATGGTCACTTTTATTATAGTCATTTTTAAACTGACAGCAACCTGCTCAGTTTCAGCACACTGGGCATCACAAATAGTGTCACTCAGTGCAGCTAAGCATGAGAAGAGGTTGGTTGGATTATACTTAAAAATAATTAGGCCCTCAACCCTTTGTGGAGCCTAGAAAAAGGTATTCCTTTCTCAATCTTCCCTCCCCTCTCCCTACCTTGCTTTGATTCCATCGTATGGTTAGTTTACCATTTTGAATGAAGGCCACTTAGGGTATAGCTTTACCCTTGTTAATTTTCTAGGAATTAGGGAATCAACATGTCTACTTGAGAGTTACAGATAACTTTTTGTCTACTGCTTTTTGTCAACTTCACAACAAACATCAACATTGTTACCCTCACAGTTTAAATAGTTGTTTTTATACAGATACATATATTAGTATATGTATATACATATACATATATATTTTAATTAAAGACTTCAGGAATCTAGGTAGTCAGGTATTAGTAAATGACACTATAAGTTGCTCTTTTCCGTGGAATCAGTTGAATGCAGCACTGGCATTACTGAGGTTATAACTATTTAAATGCATAGCCTTAAATGTGGCCAAGATATTAACTGTTAGGTAGCTATGTAAATTCTTGACATATGATGCTATATTATTCTCTTTTCAGTCCTAGATATTGAAAAAATGACAAATTTGAAAAACCGATAATTTAGATATACATAAAACCATTAAAGTAGAGAGTTTGAAAGTTATACCAGAATAAAATGATAAGAAACTTTCTCTTTACCCAGAGTCTTGATATGTATGATACAAAGATAACAATTTGGGGTTTATTTTATAATATTTTCATATTGGCTTTTAGAATATTTTATAATACTATAGGGTACTAACGATATAAATATTTACATAGGAAAAATTTTCTATAGAAAATCTTCAAAATATGTTGTATTTCTCATGCCCATTTTGTAGGTTCTTTATTTCATATTTGAGAAAAGTAAACCCAAATGGACTTAAATTTTATTTAGTAATTTTAATCAAAGTGCCTTATTTTAAGTCTCCATGCAGTTAATTTTTCCTTTCATCTCAAATGTTTGCTTTCTTGTTAGTGGCTACACACACACACACACACACACACACACATTGGAAGAGAGAATGAGAGAGGGTGGGCGGGTGGGAGAGGAGAGATCAAAATTATCAATGATATAATAAACGTAATAACCTTATATTAATTTTGAAACATGTTAATATCTTACATGTTAATATCTTAATACCTCTCTGTAAAGGTACCAGTTTCTTTCCTGCATCTCCAAACACACACACACATACACAAACACACACACATATGCACACACAGACATACACACACCTTCATTGTTTATTCTAGACTATGGGAAGGCTTTTCTTCTCTGCACAAAATATCTAGATAGCATATATATACACACATATATGTATGTATGATAAATCTATATTTTCCACAGATGGTAATAGATGCATAAAGGTACTTCGTGTATAAGAAGACTAAAATTAATTTCTTAATGTTGAACTCTGGTTATATATATTTTCTATAAATATAGAAGTATCAAATAAAACATTATGAAATAAATCCCAATTAGCTATATAGTTGATTGTATATTTTTAGTTAAATGAAATTGTCTTGGAATTTGGATAGATGTATGTGTTACTTGATATTTTAAAATATTTATACTTTATAAAAAATTAATGATGGCAACAACTAAATTGTTAAATATGTAAGATTAGACTTAAATGAAATATTTACATATTTTTAAAGCTACATAATTACATGGATGATAATGTAATAATTATCTTAATGTTTTCATTTTCAGTTTACTTTAACAATAAAAGCAAAATGCCTCTTGGCAAAATATTGTGTGTCTGTGTTTAGTTTGGATACATTAAGTTTATACTTCTGAAGAGGGTAATAGCTCATAGAATTCAATATTATTGCTTTAAAAGTTAATTTTTGGTGTAAAATATTTTTTCTTGACTAGATTATACACATCAAAATATTTATGGAAAAGAGATTTATTTGAAATTTCTGGACTCCATCCAGAATTTTGTGCTAGTAAAACTAATGCAATGAAATGATATACATGTTTTTTTGTCACCATCTTAGTAATCTGTGCAGGTGGTCACTATAAATCTTTAATATTAATCTTTATTATGCATCATAAATATGAACATTTATAAGGTTTATAGTAATTATGTATTTAGAATCATGTTTTCCTCTATAGATAGTTCTCAATAGATTAAGAAAAAATACTTTTATATTTTAGAAATGTAATCAAAACAAAACAATATTTCAAAACATTAGTTCCTTTTAAAAGTGACTGCAGAACATCATTGTTTGACAATTTCACGTTTTGACATAATTTAAAATCAACATTCACTTACACTTGAAGCATTATTGTTAATTTAGAAAGTTCTCTGGGAAAAATATCAACATCTTTATTTATCTTAAATGTTTATTTGACTGCTTGGTTGCATTGGTTCTTAAAACCTATTTTAATTTGTGGTCATTGATTATGCCTACATTTTCTTTATTGAGAATGTTCTTCTGTTTAAGTCAATATATAAAGCATACAGTTTTATTTAATATAAGAATATTATACAAGAAACTAGCATGAAACTCTTATAATTTGGTTGGTAGAAATATACGTAACATATAAATACATATTGATCACAGAATATTTAAAATTGAAAAAGTATAATATTTGTACATTTCAGTTTGGACTGGAATTTATATTTGTGCATTACATGTAATATATACATATATGGACACACATACACCATTATACCTAAATACTATCATATTTAGGTTATTGACTTATTTCTAATGGATAGATGCTGTCACACACAAAATATTACAATTATCCTTGCCATACTTGAATTTTTGCAGCCTGAATATACAGTTATAACATTTCTCTCTTTCCTGGATTATGATTTTCCCTTGGTACCTGAATTGTTCTTTGTCGAATCTTTGTGATAAAAAAAGAAAAAGGCTGTTGTATGAGTGTCAGTTTGCAATAAATGTGTAAGAAGATGTACCGTCAGGATAGACTGGTCATCTTATAGTGTGTCTTTTCTACCTGTGCTTCAGAGCTCCAGCTCCCAAGTAGAGATATTTAAAGAGAAAAGAAAAGAAAGCAAAGGTCATATGAAAAATACCTTTAACATTGTACAGTCAAAAAGAGAAAATCTTGAAATATTTATAATAATCTATTGTATAATTTTAATTGTTTTCCTATATTAATTTTCAAAATGCTGCTATTATTTACTATCACTTTTTATTTAAAATTGTCATTTTGTCTTGCTTTTTATTTAAAATGTGAGATCTACAGCCCTTAAAAATCTACAAAACTGAAATTACTATTTTCTCTGCCATTCTTATTTCCTAAAGGTTTCTGCTACTCAGTCACTAAAGCTAGGGGATGGGTTTTATAAAAAATAGATTATTTTGAGCAGTCAGCTTAATTCTTACCTATTTCAGCTTACAAAGAAATATGCAAATAGATGTAATGGCAACTTTTCAAAATGCGCTCAAAGATGTTAGTGATGTTTTCTAGTAAAAATTTAGAATAACATGATATAAAGATCCCTTTTTGATAGCTGAAGCTTTTATATGTAAACCTTCACTTACGTATTACACAACCACTGAAGAATTTTAATGTATTGCAGTTCATTTTGCAATATTTGCAAAAACATTCAGAGTAGTATTATGTTGCTTAGTTATTTCATTATATTATATTTCACATTTAGATTTTCATTTTAATTTTCTCGTTTTCAACATTTGGACATCATCTCATTAACTATCATAAACCAGTAGTTTAAGGAGGGGCAATTCTGAAATGTAAACACTCCTAGAATTTTATAGCATTGCCATGGAAGAGAAAGAAGGGACTAGCATTACTTTACTCCAAACATTTCCCTGTTATGATTATAAGAAAAGATCAGATGCTGTGGCAATTTTTTGCATATGTGATCTTTCTTTAGAATTATTTTCAAAGTCAACTGTTCTTAGACCTTATTTTCATCTCCAAAAAGCATTAAGTTTTGCTCCTTTGTAAAAATATTTCTTCATAGCATATCTTAGTTTAATTCACTTTTAGCAAAAGAAACACCCAAGCTCAATCTGGAGACCTCCTTCCAACATAATTTAGCTGGACCTTTTCTTAGTAAAGGTTTTCTGGTTTTCATTTTCACTTCATATTCTCAAATAAAAGATCCTTTGTTGTCTACCATTTGATTGGACTTAATGAAAAACACTCCATTTTAACTTAACAGTATTTCCTTTTGAATTTATTATATTTAAGAACACTGTCAAAAATCAAACATTTAATCTCAGGTTTTTATATTTCAAAATATATTACTATCACATGGCTCAGTGAGGTGATGTAAAAAGTATACTGAAAAGATTTCAAAAAGAAAAGCAAAAGCGAAAAAAAACCCAGCTTCATTTTAATATGAAACTAAATACTATGGCTAATGTGCAGATTGGGTACAGCAGCTGACTGTGAAGACTAACATGTGACAGGGTGCCAACAGCGGAATTGTGCAGTATTGACTAAATGAGGTTCACTGATTTGTATTGAGGCTAATATCTTCTTTAAACAATTCCGTGTAAATTGTGCGTATAAAGTCATTGGAAGCTATTTCTCAGGACAGCCTCGCTGGCTAGCTACCTGCTGGAGTGAGGAAGATAATCAATAGGAAGAAATAGAGCTGAGCATGAGCCTGGGAAGCTGCGGAGCAGTTAATGCTGATAAAAGTAGATGATGTCAATATTTGGGAATAGCACAACTCTAGGATAATAGACAAAAGAGAAGTGCATATGTTGCAGGGTGTTCAAACAGGGGCAAAATTAAAGCCTAAGTGGCAGATGATGCCCTAGGCTGCAAAAGACATTATGTATTACAGGTATTGTTAAGTTTCTACTGAAGCCCAAACATAGAGCAAGATGTTATATGAAAAATGCATCTAACTTTTATCAGAAGCTTAAATACCCATTTCTAATGCAGTGGTCAGTTGGTTCCTACTCACGATGAATATGAGAGAGACTGCCTTCAAAACAATTGGCAGATATACTTTCATATGCATGGTACTACATGTCTCATGAAGGAATTATTATTATTTTTTAATTCTATAAATTGCTTCCAAGATATAAACAATCACATATAAAAGAGAAAATGAAAATAAGCTGTCAGTCAAAGAGGGTGATACCAAAAGACATATACAATCTTAATTGCCTTTGCATACATTTGTGATTATAGCAGACACCTTATTTTTAAAGATAGTAGACTTATTGGAAGTGAGTTAATGGTATATTTTTACTAATTTAATACTGAAAATCAGTTTTCCTCTTGCTGTCAGGCGATGAAATTTTGTTCTTCTGTGCTGATCTTTCTGTTGATGTATTATGACATAGTCTGTCAACATGAACAGATATGTGAAAGGAGATTGGGTGCCTGAGAGGTACAACCTGCATAGAGCTCTTCTTGAATTTTAAGCATGTTATCATGTTTGGGTACAACAAGTAAGATTGTGCTTGCTTTAAAATGCTGTTATTTTTATGTAATTTAAGCCCACGCAAAACAGGTGGACCATGACCAGGCTCTAAAGCTGAATGAGTGAATCAATTCTAAAACATGTATTTCAGAATATCTTTTATAAAGCTCTTTCACATCATAAGTTGATTTCTTAAAAAAAGAAGCACCGTTTGCAAAATATAAAAGTTTCTCAGCACAGAAGAGAAATCAATTCATGCACATATGATTATTAAACATAGCCATTTTATCCCAAATTAAACAATTTCACAACTGTTACATGCTTTTATTGTCACAGATGTTTTTATTGTTTGCTGTTAGATATCTGGATTATATCAAGTACACGATTCTGAGATTAGGTAAAACAACCAACCCTGAGAGTTTTTACTTAAAACTAAGCTAGCAAATGCTATTAGAAAAGCAAATATATTTATCTAATATGTTTTTACCCATAAAATACAGATTCAAATAAATGCTATCTTTGCTTTTCATTTCATGTTTTTATTTTGGGAAAAACTATTTATTTTAAAAAGAATTTTTTAGCTTTAGCAAACCATACATTGGAGTTATTAATCCAAGACACTACATAACAATTAAAATAATTTCATATTTCAAATATATAAACTTTGTAAGCTTTCCTACAAATAAAAAATTTGCTTTTAAAAATTGCTAGTATGTTGTTATACATTCCATCTTTTCATCTTAAATACAGAGAAATAAAAGATCCTTATTCATTATTGAATTCTAAAGAAGGCTTCATTTCAAATAAAGTATGAATTTTGATTTAGAGACACAGAAAAAAATCTTTTAAGATCTATACTTCAACTAATTTGTTAATCTTGTGCCACTTTCAGCATTTGTCACACATATAGACCAGGAAATTGGCTCCATCTCATTCCAGCTCTGTATTGAATTAAAAACCTCTACTGCAAAGAAGAGCATGATGTGGGGAAAGAATAAATTTAGTTCTTTCTTTAGTAATGCACATATATTTCCATACATTTCACATCCTAAGGGAGCCTATGAATGCATTCAATAAATACAAAACTATAAGTATAATTCCAGAAAAAGGAAAAGGTTGAAATTTTTTTCCTGGTTTTAATATACCATTTTAAGGTTGAAGACTGAAAATTAAATATTTTTATTCATTTATTTTACTTTTCTTTTAGCATACAGCTTCAATGATAAAAAAATAAATCTGAAATAATGAATCTTAGTTGCTCCTTCCACTCGGGTAATGTTAGCAGGTTTAGATCAGAGCAAATTAAATATCAGCAGTGGCAAATTGAGAGAAATGTTTTATGCCATTTGAGTCTAGGTTATCATTCACTTCACTAAAGTCCATCCTGGCTAATTCAGTAGACATTGTATGCAAACCACATATGTGTATACATTAAAAGGAGTGTCCATTCCTATTTCATGTGTCTAGGCTAACAGAAAAGGTTGTTTTCACTAAAGTGTGATAATAAAGGGGTAGCTTCTAAGCATGAAGGGTGCATTTCTATTAAGATTTTGTTAAAATGAAATATGCCCCACAGGTGATGGAGATTACTGACTAGAAAGATAGACTTGCTGTATGTATAGTTCACTATACTTTCAAGTATTTGAATCCGTGACTGTGTTCTGAGGAGACAGTGCAGTATGGTAGATTTATGATGGACTCACGGAAACAGAGCTAGCAAAGATTATGGCATACTTGTTTAGAAAAACGGTGAACTGAAGGTTCCTGATTTACACCAACATATATCTAGATGAAACCATAGTTTGCAAATTGCCTCGAGGAGTCATCTTTTATTAAGTGTTTGATAGGTACTGAAATGTACATATCTATTTTAAAACATATCATCTATGTTTTATTATTTTATTACTATGCTGATTATATTCTCAAGGATTCTGTTTCACATTTTAGGTTCAAAATCCTTTAAGTTATGAATTTATACTTTCTAAATATCTTAAAAATTAATATCCAGTATAAAAATCATGTCGAGAAATCCACTTTGGAATATTTCAAAACTAAACGGTCCAATAAGATTAAAGGTTTGAAGCAGTCACAGTAAATCTGCATGTTAAGAGATTTAAAGTTTTTAAGTCTTTTAAAAAATATTTATGGTCTTATTCAAGGATAAAGAAATAAGCCTTCAAAGATTGCCTAAATTGGTCAACTTAAAGCTTGTCACTACCTTGACCCATTCTCTTTTTAAGTGTTTAATCACCACGATCTTCATTTGACGGATGTAGCTGCTACCCTCTTATTTTATAAGGCCAGTGAAGATACTCCCTTACTAAATTCAGGACTAAAATTGTAGGCAAATACGTTTACAGACTTGTTCCTATGGGAAGTCTTATCTGTGTATTATCAGGGATGACAGAATGCATGACATAAACTTGTAACCGTTCTGCAATGCATTTTCAATTCCTGTTACCGTTATTCTTTGCTGCCTCTTTTAAAAAATTTTTATAATAGCCTACAGTGTCACCATTCATATAATATTTAGGAGAACCACAATTGTTTTTCCAAATCCCACATACCAATTTGTATTCTTCCGCTTAATCTGAGAAATAAATGTTGGGAAAAGATGAGAGTGTTACATAATTAGATAACATAGCTTTGAAACTGCTGGAGTCACAGCCCCCTTAAATTTCGCATTCTATTGGTTCAATGATCCCCGTATTTTACAGCTTAGGAGTTTGGATGCTTAATACTGGTATTCTGTAAAGTGGGTGTTCCTGGAAGTCACACTCATGAATTATTGTGTGCCCCAACTGCTTCAGGGCATAAAATTTCTCTAACAGACAGCAGCAGACAGATTGGGAGAATCTGGCTCAAAGTGTCAGATAACTTTTAACTCTAATGTGAGTTTTGAAAGAATCTTTTGGGTCTCTTTCTTTTAGGGATCTAGTACAAACAAATGGAAAGCATAAGGAAGCACGTATTTCTACAATTGACCTAACCTCTTCAATCAACACAGCCCAATATTCTTTTTCCTTCCTTTTCTTCTTCCCTCCCTTCCTTCCCTCCTTTCTTTTTCTATTTTTTTTTATTGTGGCAAAAAGCACCTAACAGAGATTTACCTTTTTAACAAATGTTTAATTGTATAGTACAGTATTGTTAATTATAAACACAATTTTGTACAGTAGATCTTCAGAACTTTTTCATCTTGCATAACTGAGGATACCCAATGAATATCAACTCCCCATTTCCCCCTCCTTCCGGCTTCTGGAAACCACCATTCTGCTCTCTGTTTCTGTGAGTTTGACTCCATTAGTTACCTTATATAAATGGAATCGCACAGTATTTGTCCCTCTATGCCTGGCTTATTTCACTTAGCATAATGTCCTGCATGTTCACCAGTATACTTTTCTGCGTCTAGTCATTATCCTCCCCTTTCCTTGGAGGGTCACAGAGGAGGGGCCTAGTTGGAGTGTTTGGCATGAAATAAAAGAGTTCGTTTACTAGGAGTTTGGTGGAAGTCAGAACAACAAGACTGATTAATTCTTATAGGAAACAAGTACAGCAAGGCTGTTAGCCACCGTTTTAGTCATGGCTGACTGTTGGGAAGCAAAGCTAATGTGCATGGCGTGCTCTCTGAGTGCCAGGCGTGGTGACAGGTGCTTTACCTACACGGTCACGTTCATCTACACAGCTCCCCACTGAGGTAGGTACTGTTACTATCCCACTTTACAGATGAAAGAAATTGAGGCACAGAGAGGTTTAATAACTTGTACAAGTTTATAGAGCAGATAAGTACCAGAGATGGAATTCAGCCTTCTATTTGAGCGCTGTCACTGAGTCCCTAATGGTCACTTAGGAAAAAATGTTCTTTTCTCTGAAACCAAGAGGGTAAAAATATACTCCATCCCAATGGAGGAGAAACAGTCTTTCATTTTCCTCTCCTAGTTAAGAAATAAGGAGGAAGTATCATTGGCCAAAGTCTGCTGAGTTTGGTTATGTGGTTCTAAAGATGAGTACATGTGCCCAGAATTAGATAGACAGCCCAGGCTACAGATGTCAGAATAAAAGATGCGGCAGGTTTAATTTTGAGGTTTTCTTTCTTTCTTTCTTTCTTTCTTTTTTTTTGGAGGTGTGATGTCAAGACTCCTCCCACTCTCAGTGGCAGGAGTGTAAAAGATGCACAAACGTAGTGAAATTCAAGTGAAAGTATGTTGTTAATTACATATTTCTTTAACATTAATAGTAATTATTGATGACAGTCCTTTTTTCCAAGACAGTAATAGTCAGTTGTGGTTGTTGCATTTACATATTGTATGAGACAAGGTAAATCTGTGATACTCTGCGGGAATTTATTGCTTTTTATTTCAAAGATAGGATTCAGTGCCTAACTTTCTGTCCTCTTACCAATAATTGCCTTTATTATTTTTGTTGCACTCATTTTTACTCAAAAATATTTTTACTACAAATTGCTTGTTTCATTTACACATAAGAGTTGCAGATTATGTGAAAACTGGTCACTACCATCAAACCAAATCCTATCACACTATATGTCTATATTCTATTGAAGTCATATAAACATTTTGCTTCATTAAAAAATTATGGAATTTACTTATGGGTAGAGAATGCTTTACAAATAGTACATGCTCAATAAATGTTAACCAAACAAGTAAATAACTGCTTTGATGAGAATCTGATTTAAAGGGACCAGAGATCTTTGATACCAACACTGGTTTTTCAGATTTGTTAAGTTAAAAATAACTTCGTTTTTCCCCTGTAGGCTGCCATGAAGACAGACATATAAACAGTGAGTTTGCTGGCATTTATTATGGTGGAAACAGAATTTCAGAGAGGTGCATCAGTATTACTAAGCAAACAATAGAACAAAGTACGTGAGAGTGGAAGCACTGGAGTCAGTGAAAAGAGAGAGAGAGAATTCTAGCTCCAGTTCAGATGGTGTCATCACCCTCAACCAGTTATTAACTTCTTCGGACCTAGTTTTCTTTTTGTATAAAATGGATATTATAGTAACAGGTGAAATGACCTAAGAGATAATTCTTAAATATTCTTTGAAATAGCACAAGTCCTGGCATAGTATAAGTACTCAATAAAAATTACCTATCATTATTAATTTATAGATTTTAATGCCTCTAAGTATATATTGGTTTGTTATTTGAAAAGTTCTATTTTTGGCATATTATACTAATAAATGATATTTCCAATAAAAACTTCTTTATTTTTAAAGAATCAAATTAGACTCAAATCGGAGAGGAAACTTTTTTTTAAAAAGTTTTTTTTTTTTTTTTTTTTAGAAACAGAGTCTGGTTATGTCTGTCCAGGCTTTTCTCAAACTCCTGGCCTCAAGCAATCCTGCCTTCCTCCCGCCTCAGCCTCCTGAATATCTGGGACTATAGGCGTGAGCTCCTGCACTTGGTTTAAGATGTAATTTAGAATATTATGATTATATGAACTTGCCTTGTTTATAAAAAATGAAATTTAAAAAATATTGGTTTTATATGTGGAAGAAATATTCTATGGACAAAACTGAAAATTAAATAGAATTTTCTTTTCATACTTGGCACGGGATTCACATTTTTCCCTATGTTGTGGCTATAATGGTGAATGAGATAGTATCTCTAGCTTTAGAAATTCATAACCTACTGGAACACTTAGTGATGAAAATTATTATGTAAGAGCAGTACAGGAAAAATTAATTCCATGAAACTAATTTGGGAGTATAGAGCCAGGCATTTAATTTGAGCTATGGACTACTGAGAATGCCAGGCTTTTTTCAAACCTATTTAAACTCCGTATCTGTCTGCATTGCCTAGGTATGCATGTGTGTCTACGTGTGTGTTCATGAATTGTGAAAATAAAACAAAAAAGCCCTCTATTATGCAAGATATCATTGCCTGTTTGTGGGAAGAAAAATAGCATTTTCCCCCCTCACCCTTAAGTGAAGATACTATTTCCCTAAAGGAACAATTACATGCATGCATAAACTGACATGCAAGCTTGTGTAGCACAGTCATATCAAGAGTGAAATAGTTTATAAATAGTAAAATCTATTCAACAAAAGTAATATTTATGGTCAGTTTTCTGCATTCTTTCATTTTTGAGTTTTCTGTTTTCTTTCAAAGTCTGCTGGGCAGTGCCATTCATAATTTTAGAAAAAGAAAGGCAAAAGTCTTTCCCTTTAATACTGACAGGAATAACAAATATCTCATCTCTTCTTTGTCCTTTGACTTGGGTGACTTGTGCCCTCGTGTGTGACCACAAGGCGCCCTTTCTGTTGACAGTTACAAGCAAGGTATAGATGCCTTGATGGACTGTGTGCATAGTCAAAATAAGCAATGTTCACAGGGTTTTGGGTGGCTAAAGTGTAGTTACATAAGGTATAGTAAACTATCTTACTGGATACATGGATGCAGCAGACCCAAGGAGAAAGAATGAGCATGCCTAAATCTTCTATCCTATTCATTCATGAATGAAATAAATCAGATGAAAAGTGAATTTAGGCTTCCAGTATCACTTTACCTTGTATATCATCACTTAGGACTTTCTAACTGCTAGGTATAAAGAAAATCTCAAAGCAGATTATTATTGTTGAAGTTAAACCCAATTTTCCATAGGCTAAGCTGTATTTAGTAAATTTTGTTTTTAAGAGAGACATTAGGTATTATTCTCTTTTCTAATTTGGTATTAATGCTGAAAGCGTGCCTGGCTGCCATCTGTTATGACAGGTGTCATCTGATGGAAATGCTGGTCCTTGAGCTTAACTTTGATGCTCTGTTTGCCAAGGCAAATAGAAACTGAATAAACTACGGTGCTGACTTCCTCACACTGAACTGCTGCTCTCCGCATGGAACTTTGTAATAGAATTCAGGTGGTATATTTTCCAATCTTTTGAAAATCATCTGTTTCTAACCCTAAAAAAACAAGATTAAAGTATGCCTACGTTGTGCTAACAAAAGAAAGGAAAACTACTACCTGGAAGAAAAAGAGATACAAACATGAGCAAAGCTTTTTTATTCTTATTTAGTCTCTTCAATAACAGATTTTACTCAATCATATAATTAACATGTCTTGGGTACCTGCAGGGTACCTGAAAAAGACATACTATAATACTGGAGGTATAGGGCCTGGACAAGCCTGGAAATCCTACATATTAAGTGAAAATGAGATGAACATCTCCTTAATGTAACGTTCCAGGCCAAGTTTCTTAGAGGAGTTAAACCCTAAGGTGCAATTTGATGGATGGATGTTGTATCATAAGCTTATTTCCATTGTACTACAGTTTTTATTAATTTTTTACAGCTGGATTTATTCTATATTAGCCATTCATACTATTATACTTTTAGATTTTTTTTTATACTTTTGCTACTATAGCATGTATTATTTTTTAAAGACTGGAAATTTGGAGATAACTTCAATGCCCACTTATAAAGAAATGGTAAAATAAATCATGGCATGAGTATACAAAAGAGGATTATATACCATTAAAATAATTATTCTTGCCAACACTTTTCAATGATTTAAAAATAAAAAAGTAAAGCAAAAATCTCACCATGCATTTATATATTATGAGCTCAATATATACACACTACAATATATAAATTATAACTATAATTTATACAATATAAATAATAAATACAATAAATTATAAATAAATACAATAAATTGTAAATTATATACAATATAAATTATAGCATGTGTGTGTATAGTGTTATTCTTGAATTTATTATTTTATTCTCTTAGTTTGAACATCTGTCTAGAAGTCTGTACCTCTGGCTAAAATACTATACTATTTTAATTAGCATTGCTTTAATTTTTTTTTTTTTCTGAGATAGAGTCTCACTCTGTTGCCTGGGCTAGAGTGCCATGGCATCAGCTTAGCTCACAGCAACCTCAAACTCCTGTGCTCAAGCAATCCTTCTGCTTCAGCCTCCTGAGTAGCCGGGACTACAGGCATGTACCACTATGCCTGGCTAATTTTTTCTATATATTTTTAGTTGGCCAATTAATTTCTTTCTATTTTTAGTAGAGAGGGGTCTCGCTTTTGCTCAGGATGGTTTTGAACTTCTGACCTTGTGCGATCCTCCCGCCTCGGCCTCTCAGAGTGATAGGATTACAGGCATGAGCCACCGCGCCCATCCGCTTTAATATTAATTGCAATCTTTTCTATGTTAGTACACACTCCTTACTCTTATTTCCATACATACTTTAACATTCTTGCCTCTTCTCTTTTTTAGATTACTTTTACTACCAATTTCTGTCATGTTACAAGAAAAACGTCTATTTGCAGTTATTTAAAATTAAGAATGATATGATAGGTATGAATTAATTTAGAAAAATTGAATACTGTAAATAATTATGAATAAAAAACATAATAATTGATTTGAACTCAACTGAATTTTCTTTTTCAACCCAGAGAGGTTGAAAATCCCCACAGAAACATGAATGGAAACATAGTTCTCAAAACTTCTGAATTCCCTCCTTTTTTCCCACAGAGCTCTAGGAAGCAACACCCTTCACAAACCGTATTAGTTAGGGCTCTCCAGAGAGACAGAACTAATAGGACAAGAATAGACTTGTTAGGTGAACTGGTTCATGCGATTATGGAGCCAAGTCCCATGATGGGCCATTTGGCCTACAGTGGAGAACTAAGGAAGCTAGCAGCAACTCAGTCCTCAGTTAGAAGCATCAGAACCAGGGGAGCCAAGGATGTAATTCTCAGTTCATGGCCAAAGGCCTGAGAACCCAGGGGGCCACTGACACAAGTCCAGGCATCCAAAGGCCAGAGATTCTGAAGTTCTGATGGCCAAGGGCAGGAGAAGAAAGAGCATCTCAGCTCCAGCAGAGAGGGAAAGAAAGGAAATCAATTTTTTTGATGACTTTCTGTTCTATTCAGTCCCCCAGTTGATCGGATGGTACCCACCCACACTGAGGCTGGATCTGCCCTACTCAGTCCATGGACTTACATGCCATTCTTCTCTGAACTAATGCATTACCAGCTCTATATGCATTTTTTAATCCAGTCAAGTTAACACCTAAAATTAAGCATCTCACAAACATACCAAAACTTACCTTCTCTCTGTTGCTGATGGTTACAAGTGAATGTTCCACAATTCATGAGAATGGTTCCCCAAAACACTACAATTTTAGCCAAGTAAAGATTACTTCTTGGGTTAACAAACATCTTGAAGAGAAGACATTAAATCTAAAAGCCATTCTTATCTCCTGAAAAATTATGACATCAGATTTCCTAATACCTGAAATTTCAATTTTGAAATCTTGAAATTTTAATTTTGAAAATAAGGGTGTTGTAGATCACAGGTCAGTTGTAGGAAAAATAGATGCAGTCAGAGTCGTAAATTTAGGGTTTTGAATAGTCTCAGAGAGAATCCAAGTGTCTGTGGAGAGAGGCCGGGGAAGGGTTGTTGGCAGGCATCTTCTCCTTGTTGCAATTTTGGTGGTGCCCTCATGTTTGTAGCACAGGTGCCCATTTTTGAGTTATGGTATCAATTCCCACCTAGATTCTCAATATTCCTTTTATCCTAGTTAAGATGTCTGATATCTATTTGCCCAGCACACATCTTGTGTCCGTCTTACGAGAGGTATGGTTATCGGTAGCGTTCTCCACATCATTCATTACACCACATGTCTGTAATGCTTTGTGCCACTCACTGGGTGGCATATTTTACATATATTATTTTGTTTACTCCCCAGAAGACATCTGAAGAATACATGTTATTTTGGATTACCACCTCATTTTTGCTAGCACTCTTGATCCTCATATCCTTCAGAACTTGCGGTTTTGCTGTATGTGATCAATTTTACAAATGATCTCGAGAGCTTCATTGAACCCCAGAAACTATAGTCCCTCATTAGATTCCACCTGCTGGAAGAGCCAACTGACTGACTCAGTGAGCTTTGGGTGAAGTAGTGTTCTCTACATGGGCAGTATCTGGATATAGGTCAGGTGTCTCTGTCCCTTATTCCCCAACTCTGCTTATAGTCTTGTTATCTCATCTCATCGGATCTCATCTTTTCTATCTATCCATTTACTCGTTTATCTGAGAATTTTTGTCTGACATGTTTCTCAAGAACAAGCAAAGAATATTCTAATACTAGTGCTTCCAAGGACCCATAAAAATGACTCCTTTAGAAGCCTAGAATGTCCAAGAGGCAGTCCTTAAATTCAGTGTTGATACCAACATAGAAAAATGTGACCCCTCACTGGTATGCAATAGAGATTTCTGGTCAAAATGCACTGCAGATGCACTTCTGTTATTCCTCTACTGTGAGTTTGTCTGGATATGGTTTCAGTACATTGTTATATGCTGTAGGCTATCAATAAATAATCACTGATGGATGTTACCAAGTTACAGCTACAGGAAAATGAGTACTAGGCTTTGAGTAAGAGACCATGATTCAGTTTTTGACTGTACCATACATTAGCTGAGTGTCTGAGCATGTTTATTAAATCTTCTGAGTCTCTATTCTTGTATATATAAAAATAAGTTATATTATCATCTTATTGATAAGATTCCACAAAACAATGTATGGAAATGACTATATGAAATCAGGCACACGGTAAAAGATTTGATCTATCAGGAAATAGATGGCACATTCAGTGAGACAGTTATTGAGATTGATTAAAGAATTTATTTACAGGATGTGGATAGGGTTAAGTGAAACCAACAAGAAAGGAGCTATTACCATGGTTAGGCCAGAGGAGCAAGGGGCTTGAGGAGTTACTGGAATACGGAGAAAGAGTTCTGCCTGTGGGAAAGGGTTGCCTTCTAGGTCTCTGGCTTATGTAGAGTAAACTGCAATTGCCAACTCTTATTTCGTGCCAGTACCACTAGATGCAGCCAATTGTAAGACAGAGGAACTAGAGCCCAGTTGATCCAGACCATAAAGGCCAGCCTTTTAGGGCAATGAGGGCATAGAGAATGGAAATGGGATCTGGAGGGGCAAAGAGACTATCCAGTAGAATGCTTGAGAAACATTTGTTGAATACACAAAGTTTGAATCTAAATCCCTAAATCATTCTAAAGACATAACAATAGGTCATGGAGTGAGAGTTTGATGATAGAATGAAAAAAGAATAAAAAGACAGGAAGGTAATTAGGGAAAGACACTAATTTGTTAAAAATAGAAAAGCATGAATAAAATGAAAAAATTGGAAAAAAAATGAGGGAAAAAAACATGGGAAGTTTGTGCAAGAGCAAGTGTATTACTATGATAAACATAATTTAAATGTGGATTTTAAAATAAATATATCGTACTATACTATATTAGTCACCCTGTAACTGAGTTTAGTAAAGAGTGATCTAATTTTGAAGCTTAGAATAACTAAAAATAGGATGTTGCTTACTGTGTTCTTGACTGGCAAGCATAGTCTCTGTTCCACATATGTATAGTCTTCAAAAGTAGAGAAATATTTATAGTTAAAATTTGGAAATTAAATTCAGTTTTGGATGATCTTGGTGCAGTATACAAATGAGGTAGGTATCTATGTTGTTGTGAAATATAAGTTGAGAGACCTCAGTTTCCTAGGATGGTTCTAAAAATGAAGATATTTTTTCTTAATCAGGGAAATGAGTATTTTGCTAATTAAGTTGTTTTGTATCCATTTTAAAAAGGGAGCCTAAAATCCCTGTAAGTCACCTGTTTTCTGTCTGTGTATTTCATCAAATAAATATTAAAGTCTAACTGGTCAATTTCACAAGTATACACAAAACCCTACAGGCATGCAAGGCCTAGTGTTCATTGCCATGAAGGATAAAAGATAAATATGTAGGAAAACCTGCCTTTGTTGCTTGGAGTTCAGCTGAGAATGGGAGGAAGGAGAAAATACAAGACAAAACTAGGAGTAAGCCAAGGGAAATTTAAGGAAAGTAATCACTTTGACTTGAAGGGAGTTCTCTGTTTGTGGCATTTAAGTTGGCTTGTAAGATAGGACAAAATTTTAACATTTTGAAATAGGGGAGCAGAAAATGCTTTCTACACAATTAATAATAATAATAATAATGACTATTTGCTGATTGCTTACTGTGCATCAGGTACTGGCCTAACTACTTTACATGCAATTAACTAATTTCATTACTACCCAATTTTGCACAGTAATGAACCATCGATTCTGCAAAATTACGTGGATACACTTGTTGCAAAAAAACTTAGCTTACCTGCCATTTCATGGGCTGAAAAAAAGTTTTTTTTTTCCAACAGCTAAAGTAAGGACTATTTCATAATTTTCTGCGTATAGTTTCATGATATCAGTATTTATCAAGCATGGTAAAATGTTTATAATGTCTTCATGGCAGATGTGATAATTTTTTTTTTAAAAAAAACAGCTATACAACATTGTCGATAGATACGAATGATTGGCTTTAAGCTTATAATACAATTGGTTAAATTAAGTGGTCCATAAATACATTTGAATAATCTTTAAGTATGAAGATTAAGCAAAAGTTTGAATCACAAAATAATGTGTCATGGAATATCTGATTATATTCTGCTGAAAAGGATGATGTTTACAAAAAAGGTGAATATTTATGACTTAATATATTATAAAAAAAAGTGAAGGTTCTCTTCTCCCTTTCTTAGAAATCACATATAACTAAGTTTAACAAGAGTACAATTCTCCAATGTGAAAGTATGCTGTTGTTTAAAAGAAAGTGTGGGGCAAGCTTTATTTATTGTTGTATGTTTTATATACTTTTACCTTTAACAAATGTAGCTCTCATTATGCAACTAACTCTGATGTTAAATTTAGATATCAAGTGAGTAAGTATTTTTAAAGCAGTATCAGCAAAAATGATGAGCAGGAATTTAGCTACCAGAAAAAAATGGGCTGGGAAGCAAGAATGGAGAAGAGAAATATTCTTCAAATCAACCAGAGGACCTGACAGACATTTTCTGTCTCTCTGATCAACCAAAGGTAACCTGGAAATTTTCACTAAGAGATAAATTATGGTTGATATAATTTTTGGTTAAAAAAATTATGATGCATTTTGACTTATACTTGGGTCTCTTCCTCACTGTGTGGATTCAAATTTTTCAATTGGGTTGAGGCAATGGAAGTCCATGTGAATGCTTCCTAATAGTGGAGACCTCTGATCTAGAGATCCATGTGGATGCACTGTGAATTGCATGAAGTCCTATGCAGATTTCAACATGCTTGCTTACATAGGAAGAGAATTTTAAAAATGAACAATCTGATGATATGACTCCTACAATCATTTTTGAATAACGAATCCCTACTGAAGAGCAAATACGATCGTATTCAACAATTTACTGATTGTTTTAACCCACAGGCTCTAATCAATATCAGAAGTGAGCCTTTTCTTCCTTGCCCACAGAAATTTTCCTGTTTTGCTGATGTAAATTAATCCCAGTGTTGTGGTGGCAGTTAAATATGAGTGGAGTGGGGATGGTTTCTTTGCCGTGGAAACAAAATATGTGTTTGCTTGACTTTATTTGATAACATCTCCGATATGGACGGCAGGGATCATGATCTGAAGTATGGACATGAGCAAATGTTTCCTTAGTTGTCCACTCAGCTGGTACTCTCAGAATTTTCCCAGTTTTTTTTTTTTATTGTTGCAATTGCATTGGGGGATGAGATTACAAATAATTTAATTTTTTAATTTTTTTAATTTCAAAATATATTTTTGATCACATAAATAATAAAAAATGAAAATAACATGGGAGAGGAATTATAGAGTAGTCAGTTGCTAATATGTTGGTCCCACAACTTCAATATGTATAGGTACTTGCAAAGAGAGTACAGAAACTGAGAAATTTTGTATACACTAATGAAAGTAATAAGAACTCTGACAAAGGATAAGAAGCTGAGTGAGTAGTAGTACTTTAGGGACACCCGCACCATCAAGCAGTTTAGACAAGCACAATGGAAGAAAGAAAAAGAGAACATGAAACCAAAGGAAAAAGGCTCTTTATACTAACTTTAACAGTGATGGTGAAAATGTATGGGTATGAAATATAATCTAATTATTAGATTATCATTTGAAAGGATTTTTTCCTAACATAGAAGATTTTTAGTTAATTTTTGCTGTCTATGCATTTGTTGAAATGGGACATTATTTATTAATACATTCTACATAGAAAACAAACCAAATGCACATACTGTATTGTCTTATACTTTTTTGATTTTATTCACGGCGACAAAGCTATACCATCATTTTTATGTGACTCATATGCAAAACTAAATACATTCAATTATGTGGTCTACTGATGGGAAATATATAGAACCAGATATTTCACTTCTAACTCCATCAAGCAAAAGAAAAATTGGTTGTGATTCCAAGAAGAAAGGAATTGAATTGGTAAGAAAATATTTGTTTTACAATTTTCAGAGTGAATTATCAATACCATACTGTAAAAAATGTCAAATTCCAGATCATATTCTTATTCTTTTAAACAAAATGATAACTGGCAAATGAAGGGACACATTTATATATGAGAAAGATGCAATTGCATAAATATTTAAATTTCCTTCTGTGCACATAAAAAATAAAGTTCAGATATCGTTGAAAAACAACACCTTTTATATTTTGAGCTCTGCATTAGTCAGCTGTCAACTTCTTGAAGACAAAAATGATGCTCTGGCTTGTGCTTTCATGTGCTTTTTTGAACTTACTTCATTATGTTGGTTTTATTTTTCTATGTAGGCAGAGCTTTATGTGTTCTGTTTATTTTAATTTCTAAACTCAAATTCTGTAATCAAAAAGTATACGCCAACTGAGGAAGTTTTTTCTGTTTTCTTTTTTAGAAATAGATTTTACATTTTAGAACAGCTTTAGGTTTACAGCAAAAAGGAGCAGAAGGTATGAAGATTTCCCATGAACCTCCTACCCCTACACATGCACAACCTCCCCCATTATTCACATCCCCCGCTAGAGTGGGACATTTGTTATGCTGACACGTAACATTATTAATCCAAGTCCATAGTTACATCAGGGTTCACTCTTGATAGTGTACATTATATGGGTTTGAACAAATTTCTAATGACATGCATAGAGCATTATAGTATCATACAGATTATTTTCACTGCCCTAAAAATCCTCCGTACTCTTTGTATTCATCCCTCCCTTCCTTTTAGCCCCTGGCAGTCACTAGTCTTTTAGCTGTCTCCATAGTCTTGCCTTCTCTAGAATATCATATATAGTCAAATGCCACATAACTATGTTTCAGTCAAGGGTGGACTTCATATATATGAAGGTGCTCCCATAAGATGATAATACTGTATTTTTACTGTACCTTTTCTATGTTGAGATAGGCTTAGACACACAAATAGCATTGTGTTTTTGCTTACAGTATTCAGTACAGTAATACACTGTAACATGTTACAGGAGCACTAGGCTATACCATCTAAGCTAGATGTGTAGTAGGCTATACCACCTAGGTTTGTGTAAGTATGCACTATGATGTTTGCACAATAATGAAATCGCTTAACAGCACTTTTCTCAGATTGAATCTCTATCATTAAGTGATACATGACTGTAGTTGGAATCATTCAACCTTTTTCAGATGGGTTTTTTTCACTTCATTATATGCATTTGAATTTTCTCCATGTCTTTTCATGGCTTGATAGTTCATATCTTTTTGGTGCTAAATAATATTCCATTGTTTGGATGTACATCAGTTTACTTATCCATTCTCCTATGGAAGAACATCTTGGCTGCTCCCAGAATTTGTCCATTATGAATCAAGCTGATGCAAATATCTGTGTGTCTGTTTTTGTGTAGGCACAGTTTTCAACTCCTGGGTAAACACCAGGAAGCACAATTGCTGAATCTTGTAGTAAGAGTACATGTAGTTTTGTAATAAACTGATAAACTACCTTCAAAAGAAGCTGTACAATTTTGCAGTCTTACCAGCAATGAATGATAGTTCCTGTTAATCCGCATCCATGCAGATTAGCAAATAGCATTTGGTGTCAGAATTCTAGATTTTAGCCATTCTAATAGGTGTTTAGTGGTGTCTCATTTTTGTTTTAATTTGCAATTTTCTAATGGTATATGACATTGAACATCCTTTTATGTGTATTTACCGTGTGTATATTCTTTTATGAGGTGTCCATTCAGATCATTGGCTTATTTTTAAATTGGATTGTTTGTCTTATTGTTGACTTTTAAGAGTTCTTTGTATATTATGGATAACACTCTTTTACCAGATATGCTTTTAAAAGTATTTTCTCCCACTCTGTAGCTTGTATTTTCATTCTCTTGATGGTGTCATTCACAGAGCAGAAATTTTTAATTTTATCAATTATTATTACTTTATTTTCAGACAGGATCTCACTCTGTTGCTGGAGCTACAGTACAGTGACATCATCATAGCTCACTGCAACCTCAAATTCCTGCGCTCAAGTGATCCTCCTGCCTCAGCCTCTTGAGTAGCTGGTACTACAGGTACATACCACCATGCCTGGCTAAGTTTTGTATTTATTGCAGAGACAGGGGTCTCACCATGTTGCTCACTCAGGCTGGTCTCAAACTCCTGGCCTCAAGCAATCCTCCTGCTTCAACCTCCCAAGGTGCTGGGATTATATGCATGAGCCACCATGCCCAGCCTCAATTATTTCTCTCAGGGATCTGGTTTTTAGTGTTGTATCTAAAAAGTTATTGCCAAACTCACCTAGATTTTTTTTATGTTATCCTCTAGGAGCTTTATAGTTTCATATTTTACATTTAGGTCTATGATCTATTTTGAATTAATTTTTGTGAAAGGTGTAAGGTGTGTATTTAGATTCCTCTTTTTTTTCTTGCATGTGAATATCCAGTTGTTCCAGCACTGTTTGTAGAAAAGACAATTTTTGTTCCTTTACATTGCTTTTGCTATTTTGTCAAAGATTGGTTGACTCTATGTGTGTGAGTCTCTATTCTGCTCTCTGTTCTGTTTCATTTGTCTATTCTTTTGCCAATATCCCACTGTCTTGATTACTGTAGCTTTATATTAAGCCCTGAAGTCAGGTACTATCAGTTCCCAAATTTTGTTCTTCTTCAATATTGTGTTGGCTTTTCAGGATCTTTTGCCTCTCCATATAAACTTTAGAATGAGTTTGTTGATATCTACCAAACAACTTGCTGGGAATTTAATTGAGGTGTTATTGAATATATAGATCAAGCTGGAAAGAACTGACATCTTGACAATATTGTGTCTTCCTACCCATGAACATAGAATGTCTCTTTATTCTCTTAGTTCTCTGATTTCTTTCATTAGAGTTATGTAGTTTTCCTCATATGGATATTATGCATATTTTATTAAGTTTACACCTAAATATTTTATTTGGGGAGCATCAATGTAAATGGTATTTTGTTCCTCTCTTGAAATTCTACTTGTTCATGGCTGGCATATGGGAAAGTGTTTTACTTTGTATATTTGCCTTATATCCTGCAACCTTGCTATTATTGCTTTTGAGTTTTAGGAGGGTTTTTTTAGGGGGGTCAATTCTTCTAGATTTTCTGCATAGATGATTATCTATGTTATTTGCAAACTAAGACAGTTTTATTTCATCATTCCTAATTGTATTCCTTTTAGTTCCTTTTTTTTTTTTTTTTGTCTTATTGCATTAGCTAGGACGTCCAGCATGATGTTGAAAAGCAATAGTGAAAGAGGATATTCTTGCTTTGTTCATGATCTTTGCAGGAATGCTTCTAGTTTCCCACCATTAATTATGATGCTAGCTGTAGGCTTTTTGTAGTTATCCTTTATGAAGTTGAGGAAGTTTCCCTTTAGTTCTAGTTTACTGAAAGGTTTTTTTTTTTTTTTGCCATGATGAATGGATGTTGGATTTTGTCAAATGATTTTTCTGTATTGATATGATCACACGATTTTTCTTTTTTAACCTATTGATGTGATCGATTACAGTAATTGATTTTCAAATGTTGACCAGTCTTGCACACCTGAGACATATCACACTTGGTCATGGTGTATAATTCTTTTTATACATCGTTGGAGTTATATTTAAAAATTATTTAGTGGAGAATTTTTGCATCTGTGTTCATGAGAGCTATAAGTCTATAGTTTTCTTTTCTTGTAATATCTTTAATGTGTCTCACATGAGCATAATCCTAGTCTTATAGAATGAGTTGGGAAGTATGCCTTCTTCTTCAAACTTCTGAGCAAGATTGTAGACAACTGGTATGATTTCTTCCTTAAATGTTTGTTAGAATTCACCACTGCACCCATCTGGGCCTGGTGCTTTCTGTTTTGGAAAATTATTAATTATTGGTTTAATTTCTTTAATAGATATAGGCCTATTCAAATTGCCTATTTTTTTCTTGTGTGAGTTTTGGCAGATTGAATCTTTCAAAAAATGTGTCCATTTTATCTAGATTATCAAATTTGTGGGCACAATCATAGTATTTCTTCATTATCCTTTCAATGCCAGTGAGCTTTGTAGAGATATTTTTCTCTACAAAGAGGTATTTTCTTTTCTCTACAAAGAGGTGTTTTCTCAAATACTTCTTTCATTTCTGGTATTTGTAATTTGTGTCCCCCTTTTTTGTTTGTTTGTTATCCTGGCTAGAAGCTTATCAATTTTATTAAAATTTTCAAAGAACTAGCTTTTGGTTTTATTTATTTTCTCTATTTATTTTCTATTTTTGATTTTATTGATTTATATTTAATTTTATTATTTGTCTCTTCTGCTTAGTTTGAATTTAATTTGGGCTTCTTTTTCTAGTCTCTTAAGGTAGAAACTTAGAAAGCTGATTTTAGATCATTCTTCTTTTCCAATATGTGCATCCAATACTATAAATTTCCCTTCTAGCACTGTGTTCACTGCATCTCACAAATTATAATAAGTTATGCTTTTATTTTTATTTAGTTCATAACATTTTTAATTTTTTCTTGAAATTTCTTCTTTGTTCCATGTGTTATTTAAAAATATGCAGTTTAATCTACAAATATTTTGGTAATTTTCAACTATCTTTCTATTACTGATTTATAGTTTAGTTTCATCATGATCTCAGGTCGACATTGTATAATTTCTGTTCTTTAAACGTTCAAAGTGTATTTTATAGCCCAGAAAGTGGTATGTCTTGGTGAATGTTCCAAATGTGAGTTTGACTGGAATGTGTGTTCTTTTGTTGCCAGATGAGACAGTCTATGTATGTCTGTTATATTCACTTGATCAATGGTGTTGAGTTCAACTATGTCTTTACTGATTTTCTGCCTGCTGAATCAGTTCATTTCTGGTAGAGAAGTGTTGAAGTCTCCAACTATAATAGTGGATTTACTTATTTCTCTTTGCACTGTCTATCAGTTTTTGTCTCATGTATTTTGATGCTTTGCTGTTATGTGAATACATGTTAAAAATATCAAAGTCTTCTTGGAGAACTGACCTATTTATCACTATGTAATGCCACTCTCTATTCCTGATAACTTCCTTGCTCTGATGTCTGGTCTGTCTGAAATTAATACAGCTATTCCTATTTTCTTTTAATTAGTATTAGCATGTTATACCTTTCTTCATTCATTTATTTAAAAAACATATGTGTGTTTATGTTTAAAGTGGGTTTCTTGTAGACAACACATAGTTGTCTTTTTTTTTGACAAATTTATTGAAGTATAATTTACATTCCATGCCATTACTCCATTTTAAGTGAACAATTAAATGATTTTTAGTAAATTTACCAAGTTGTACAGCTATTCACATAAATCAGTTTTAGAGGATTTCCTTCCCCCTATTAAGTCC
>CAUYRT010002530.1:0-35657 GCA_963574885.1 Lepilemur ruficaudatus
TCTCTCTCTCTCTCTCTCTCTCTCTCTCTCTCTCTCTCTCTCTCTCTCTCTCTCTCTCTCTCTCTCTCTCTCCCCCCCTCTTACACTCCACCACAAACACACACCTTTTAAATATATTAATGTCTTTGGAAATCATTTTGACAAGTGTAAAGCCCTCTTTAAGTTCAATTGTCATTTTTCTATGTATACTAAATCACTCCCAACCTCCTCGCCATATAAGCTGGGCAGGAGTTGAAACCATTGTTTTCACTATTAGTCTCATCTTTCCTCCTTCCCAGTTCTTTAGAATTCCATCAAAAGCGCAAGACGCTCCGTTTCCAGGAAATATGATAGGTGCCAATTCTAATTGTTTAATCCTACGGAGCCTGTCAGTCTTTCTTAAAGTTGGTTTAATAAAAGTAAGAAACATAGTGCCGTATGTCTCTTGTTTACCAAAAAACAGACACTCTGACCTTGGATGTGCGCTTCTGACATGGTTTTATGCTGTGGAAGGAGAGAAGAAAGAATTTTGTCTCCCTGTGGACTTCCATATCCTGCTCCTTAGTTCCCAGACGTTTCTCATTTACTCGCCACAGCAGTCCCAGTAACACCACAGGGGAAAATAGCACAAGCTGGGCTTGAGCTCAGGGCTGTCTGAGACATGATCGGATGCTCATTTCACTTGCCACGTACTAGCTCTGTGACTTGGGGCAAGTTATTAGCCTCTGTGAGCCCCAGTTTCCTTGTCCGTAAAATGAGAATAATAAGAGCACCTGGCTCATAGGCTTGCTGTCAGGATTAAAGACAATGTATGTAAAGTCTCCAGCACAGTACCTACTAATTACTCAAGAAACGTTAGCTGTTACAGTGGTCATAGTTCATTCTACAAGGCAACTGCTCTGGCAGCCAGCTTCCGAGATGGCCTTCAAAGATCCTTGTCTTCTAGTATCTATGCCCTTGTGTAGTGTGCCCTTTCACGCTGAATGGGGCTGCCTTGTGTGACCAGTGAATAATTGTGGAACTGTCAGTGGATAATTTACAAGGCTGGGTCACAAAGGACCTAGTAGTTTCTTCCTTGCTCTCTTTGATCCCCCTCTTCTGGGGGAAGCCGGCTACCATGTTGTAAGGACACTCAAGCAACCCTGTGCATATGTCCACATGGGAAGGAACTGAGCTTCCTGGCAACTTGTCAGCCATTGGAGTGAACCATGTTGGAAGGAGATTCTGTAGCCCCAGTCAAGCCTCCAGATGACTGTACCCTTGGCCAATGTCTGACTGACCTTCATATGAGTTGGAATGGAACCCCCTCAAAACCCCCAAATTCCTGATTCACAGAAACTGTCGGAGATAATAAATGTTCATTGTTGTTTTAAGCTACCAACTTTCAGCGTAATTCTCCATGCAGCAATAGATAACTAGTATATCTGCCTTTAACGTCATCCATAGGGTTGATGTACTGGTTCCATAGGATCTTTTAAATGAGTTAATACATGGAAAACACTTAGAATTTTGCCTAGTACATGGTAAGCACTCAACAAATGTTAGTTTCATTATCCTAGGGTTTTTTTTTATTGTCATTATCATTACCTTTCTCTCAAAGCCTCTAAGACCCAGGCCTTTCAAGCTTTCCAAAAAACCATTTTAAACTTCAAGAAGAGTAGAAGCGTGTCAGAAATAACAGGAGGGTTAGAAGGGACATGGACACTGAAAGGACCAAGACTACATCCTTACTTACAAAAAGCTACTGAAAACAAGCCCACATCAGCTTCATTCACTTTATAGAAACCAGGCAGAGAGATAGCAGAAGTTCGACTTCCCCAGTCACTTCTGTCACTCATGGTTTCACAGGGCTCCAAATTCTTTGCTCTGTGCTCTCCCTTTCCTTCTGATTTTCATTCTTCTCTTGGGTATGTGAAGAAAATAGAAAATCGCTGGAGGATTCGGCCAAGGAAGGCTTAATCCTCTCCAAACTATAATGGGTGGTGGGAACTGCCTACTGGCAGGCTGCTCGTGGAAGGTCACTGAGTCCCTCCCAAAACACATCACACACACATACTTTCTACCCCAACGTATAATCAGGAAGCACAAAGTCAGGTGCCTAAGAGAATGGGCTTTGAGGTGGCTTCATATACCTGGGCTCCTCGATCCCACCACTTACTAGCTATGTGAGCCTGAGAAAGTCAATTTATCTCTGAGTCTCGATTTCCCGTGACATGGGCATAATATTTGTACCCAGCTCCTAGGATTGTTGTACGAAGCAAGGGGACTCTTTCTCATGCCTTTATTTATTTGACAAACGTTTACCGAGAACAGACTCTGTGCCAAACACCGTTCTAGGCTCTGGATTGCTGCAGTGAACAAAACCAAGTCCTTGTCCTCAGAGAGCTCACAGTCTAGTTGGGGTGGTAGACGAGTATCAAAGTAACAAGTGCCCACATCATGTAGTGTCATAGGGCATATAATATCATAAGGGCTATATGAAGCATTTAGCAGAGTTCCTAATGCAGAACTCCTATATCTTCAGCTTTTATTTATATTACAGACTTAAGAAACACATGTGAGGGGAAAGTAATGCCAGGAAACATAGACATTAAAGTTGCAGAAGAAGCCCACTATAGGCAACCTCTGAGATGAACCACGATGACGCCCTTCTCCAGATATTCACACCCATGTGTAATTCCCTCTCTTCAGTATATCTGGACATAGTAACTCAATTCTAGCAAGTAGAATAAGGCATAAATGATGGGATGTCACTTCCAATATTAGTTTATAAGAAGATTCTGGCTCCTATCCTTGGAATGACTCTCTCTCTCTCTCTCTGTCTCTCTATCTCTCCCCCTACCTGTTGATTGCTAGCTGCCGTGTGTTGTGAATTGCCCTTTAGAAAAGCTTATGTGGCAAAGAAATAAAAAGACCTCCAGCCAACAGCCAGTAAGAAATTAAGGCCCTCAAACCAACAACTTACAAAGAACTAAATCCTGCCAACAACCACATAAGTGAGCTTGGAAGCAGATCCTCCCCAGTCAAGCCTTCAGATGAGACCGTAGCCGGCAGCTTGACTACAACCTCATGACAGACCTTAAGGCAAAGGCACCAGCTAAGCTGTGCCCAGATTCCTGTACCAGAAAATCTGTAAGGTTACATAAGTTTGTTGTTTTCAGCCACTAATTTCTGAGGTAATTTGTTACGTGGCAATAGATAACTAATGTGAAGCCTTACAGCAAAGATTGCATCCGTGAACACTTAACATTACGGAATCTCACTTACCAGTTAGCCTGAGACAGATGGTGTGAGAGGATTATCATTAACCAAGTGTCTGCTTTAGGCATTGTATATGTACGAGCACATTTAATCTTCACAATAATCTCTGAGATAGATATCATTCTCCCTTTTACACAGATGGAGAATCTGAGGCTCAAAGAATTTAAGTGACTAGCCCAAAATAACCCCGTGAATAACTGAGATTTGAAGCCGGATCCCTTTGATTCCCACAACACCATACCAAACCATGTTGCCTACTACACAGCAAAATGATCCCCAGTTTATACAACACAAAATGTATTTGCAGCTCGAAAGATAACGTGTTCATTGGTTTTGAGCTAGAAAGCTGAAGAAGCTCAGCACATCAAATGGAACTTGATTTATTAGGTAATACAATTGAACTCCCGGAAAAGTTTTCAGGATGCCTCTAATTGTTGGAGTCCCCGCTCACCCCAAAAACATGCTGAGCATGAGGGTTCTCACAGTTATAAATTAGTCATCCCAGAGCTGCCAAATATATACATATATATATATTTTTTTAATTGTCAGATTGATCTACAGAAAAATACTTCTGGGAACCAACAGAGTTCTTGTAATTTGTGTTGAATATAGTCACAAGCTTGCAAAAGAGAGATCTGTGGACATTTATTAATGAAAATTTTGTACCATCTGAAATTATGAAATTTTTGCCCCTCATTTTTAAAACTGTACAATTGGTTATTTATTTTAATGCCTCCATTTTATAGTACCCTTGAATTAAGTTGTCTACTCCCTTAAAAAGATGATTCCTCACATGTGACCAGTCCTGAAATCGAGGAATAATTACATGAAAAAGAAACTAACCTGTGGTTTATCAAGAGAAATTTTGGCTGTTTTTTACCATGGCCACATTTCTTTTTCTTTCTTAATTGGAAAAAAAAAAAGGTGGAGTTATTGAACAAACTGTTATTAACTACATAGATCTGCAGTGTCCAGTGTGGTAGCCATGAGCCACATCTGACATTGAGCACTTGAAATGTGGCTATCCTATATTGCTCTAAGTATAAAATGCAAACTGGATTTTAGAGACTTAGCCCAGGCCAGGCACAGTGGCTCATGCCTGTAAGCCCAGCACCTTGCGAGGCAAAGGCAGGGGGATCACTTAAGCCCAGAAGTTCAAGACCAGCCTGGGCAACATAGTGAGACCCCCATCTCTACAAAAAAATAAGTAAATAAACAATAAGAAGAAAAATTAGCCAAGTATGGCGGTACATACTTATACTCCCAGCTACTTCGGAGGCTGAGGTGGGAGGCTCACTTGAGGCCAGGAGTTCAAGGCTAAAGTGAGCTATGACCATGCCATTGCACTCAAGTCTGGGAGACAAAGCAAGATCTTGTCTCTACAGAAAAAAAAAAAAAAAAAAAGACTTAGTTCATAAAAGAATGTAAAAGATCTCGATAAGATTTACATTGATCACATATTGAAATACAAAATTGAGACAGATAGAATTAAGTAAACTAATATTAAAATTACCATCACTTATTTCTTTTTGCTTTTCTAATGTGGCTACTAAAAAATTTTAAATTTCATTTGTGGCTTGCAAATGGGGCTCACAATATATTTCTTTTGAACAACACTGATATAGCTAATATTTTATTTTGTGAGTGAACATATGACCCTTTAGAGTTTCTTACATCATGGTTAAGTGTAAGTCCTGTTGGCGATCTCTGACTTAAGAAGGACTTTTGTTTCCCCCAGTTATTCATCTGACTAATTCTGTCTCAAAGCCCTCTTTTTTTTTTTTTTTTTTTTGTTTGAGACAGAGTCTCACTCTGTTGCTCAGGCTAGAGTGCCGTGGAGTCAGCCTAGCTCACAGCAACCTCAAACTCCTGGGCTCAAGCCATCCTTCTGCCTCAGCCTCTCGAGTAGCTGGGACTACAGGCATGTGCCACCATTCCCGGCTAATTTTTTTCTATATATTTTAGTAGTCTAGCTAATTTCTTTCTACTTTTTTGTAGTAGAGACAGGGGTCTCGCTCTTGCTCAGGCTGGTCTCGAACTCCCGAGCTCAAACACCTCACGCTCCATCCACCTCAACCTCCCAGAGTGCTAGGATTACAGGCGTGAGCCACCACGCCTGGCCCCTCAAAGCCCTGTTAACCTTATATTCTAGATATCAAAGCCCATTGACATGGAAGTGATTTTAACATCATAATTTGAGTATTCCAAATGCAGCACAGGGGCAAGAAGAAGCGGGATAAATGAATTGGAAAGAAAGAACCAATCTTTTTAGACAACATGAACATTTGGCACTTGGATTCAGAAAAGAACACAACACTGAACCAGACCTCCGTTTTCAGTGGAAAATTTATACAGTAATTAACTAACAAGCCAGAAGTCACAGGAAATCGTCAGTGACAAATGTGAGAAAATGATTCCAGCCTGCCTGGGTCTGATTACCTCTCTAAGTAACAAACTCCCTTTCATAGACAAACAGGTAAGCAGCAGACTTTAATATGAACACTCAGAAAAAACCATCTGGAAGGTAAACAGATTTACATTTTTAATCTGACATTATTGGAACATTTTCCCTGTACTGTGAAAACTCCGCTTTAATAATTTAAGTTGTTTTTCTTAGTACACCTCAGCCTCCTTCTTTTAAACACCTCTTCATTTTCAAGCCAGGTTCTTTGGGCTTGATTGATTTTAATGTTTAAAAGGTTAATTCCAGGCACTGATTGCCTAACCTGGGACTGATGTGTGGGTTTGTAGTTCAATTTGGGAGCGGGGGAAGGGGGTGGGGTTTTCTTTGGTTTTTTGTATTTTTCTTTCTTTTTTTTTTTTTTTTGCTCAGAGCTTTCAGTGCATTCCCACACTCAGTGTGGAAGGAAGTGAACAAAAGGGATCAGGAAGGGAAATTATTTTACAGTTTACAGTTTTCATGGCCTTTCAACATGCATGGGATGAAAACACAGCAGAATTACAGATACTGTTTGCTTTCGTGAGGCGTTGATAGCAGCTCTTTTACAATAGCTAGTATCCTCTGCCTTGTCGTCCAAGCCAGAAATCTGGGTGTGAGCCTGGACTCCTCACTCTCCTCAACTCCCCCAACATCACCAGTCCCCAAAATTTGTAGATTCTATGTGCTTAACGTCTCTTAAATCCAATTCACCCTCTCCTTCCCTCCTGTCCCTCCTTAGATCAGATCCTCACGTGCCCATGCCTGGGTCCCTTCAGCCACCTCCTAACTGGCCTTCTCAGGTTTTGTCTCAAGTTTTGTCTTGCTCCTGCTCAATCTGCCTAAAACCTCCATGGCTCCCTATTGCCCATAGAACAAGTCCAGTTTCCTTAGCTGAGTATATCTTTTATGAACTGCTGCTGAGGCCGATAATCAGGAGGAACGGGGACAGAGAAAGGGGTGAAGGGTAACACCAGAGGGGTGGGTAGGAGACTTTTGGGGATGTTCAGGAGTTTAGTTATTTTCCTATGAGCAACAAGAAGTCAGAAATGGCCAGTTTTAAGCAGAGACATGGCATGAATGGATTTGGTTAGTGGTTAAAAGCAGGGGTTCTGGAATCCAACTAAAAGTCTGGCCATGTCACCTAGCTGTGTGTCCTTGGGAAAGTTACTTAACCTTTCTGAACCAGTTTCTTTGACTATAATGTGGGGGTTAAGACTCCTACGAATAGGCACACTTGTGAGATCTGAATGAGGTTGTGCTTAGCATAATGTTTGGCACATGGTGAGCACCCCACTAATTATAACCACTATTACTATTAATAATTCCTACTCTTCTTCTAAGAAGCCCTCCAGAATCCCTCAAGACTGAGTTCAGCCCCATTTCTATGTGCTCTTGTAACACCTCGTATTGTCCCTGTTTGTTGGATTTAGGAGTCTGTATTTTAATTGCCTATTAAGGTGTTATTTCCCCCCATCAAACAGTAGCACCCTAAGGCCAGGAACTATGGCTGACACAGTGGAATGAATGAATAACCTAGATTGCTTTGTATTTTGATTCACGTTATCTCTCTTGTTCTCTGCTTATCACCACTTTACAGTTGTGACAAAGGCTCAGAGAATCAAGTTTTAAGCCCAAGGCCCTATAGTCAGTAAGTATCAGAGATGCAGCTTGTCTGAGGTCTCGTGGCTCTTACCACAGCCTGGAAGGAGGAGGAGTGGGGGCAAGCAACGCCCTCTACACACAGCCTTCCGAAAGCTGGACGAGTGTTTTCACTAAGCTTCGTGAAATGTCAAACTGAAGGAATAAAACACTTCAGCTGGAAAAATAATAGATAGCCAGGAATCAACCCCAATCCTACCAGAAATAATAATTCCAGGAAACAGACAAAAGGGAACACGCCCCAGGACACACATGACAAAGTCACCTTGGCGAAGCTTATATCCTCGTGGCCAAGCCAGAGGAGTGATTGAATTGAACAGACACTTGGCGGGGAGGACGTGTGCCCTCGCTAGTGCGTCGGAAGAGATGTGCCAACTCACCCTGCAGTGTTCACGTCCCCGCCTTATAACCAGAAGCCTGATCATGTCAAAAATCCAGAGCAGTTACAGTGAAACTTTCCAAGGTGGAGAAGATCAGGCCGTGGTAACACTAGAAGCTGTCCACGTCGGCCAGTTGGCTCTACCCTCGCAGCGCAGCGCCAAAGAAGCCAAAGTTGAGGTTGATACTGGTGTGGGCCAGTTGGCTCTGCACTGACAAGGAAAAAAGTTCTATGGTCACTGGCTACAACCTTCATCCCACTTGGTCATCCTGCCAATGCTGGTATTTGAGGTCAAAAAGGGATTGGATAAGAGTTTTGGAGGACCTAATGCCAACCTTGGCAACCAGGGCTGATGGCACACACCACGACACAGTCCACTGTTGAAAAATAAAGTACTTCTGCACCGGTTGGTAAATAGGGCTAAGTTTCCTGAGGATCTCCCCTATCACTCCAACTGTCCGGCTCCTCCCTGGGGCTTCTGGAGCTCCCAGTGATGCAGTGGCCGTTTGGAGTCACAGCCTGATGCAGCAAGGGGCCACGTCCCAACCAGTAGGTGTCCTGCCTTTTGAATGTCATTTCTGATTACAACTGCTAGAAAATAGCAGATAACTCCATTCGTTCATTTATTCATTCACTCGACAATTCTTTATCCAGCACCTGTCACATTGATAGCAGGTCAATAAAGTGGTTTTCATGTGTGAGAAGGGTCTTCTTGATCTACACATACAACCTCATTCAGGTAGAAGTATAGACAGATCAATTGGACACCCTGGGTGGGAGGACTTGGGGAGCAAGTTTTGGAGGCCTCAGTGCCCTTTTCACCCATCCATCAACTCATTCGTTAATCAAATATTTATTAAGTGCCTACTATATACGGGGCCCTAAGCTGGGCGCAAAAAGATGAGGAAGATAAAGCAGACTCAGTACTTGGCCTCTTTTAGTCAAGCGGAAGCGCGAAGACCAAGTCTACACACACGATAAAGCCAGGGGCAAGAACTCTTTCTACTAGTGGGAACCACATCGAGGTGCAGAAAACTCGAGTTCCCAGTTTTGGGGGACAGTCTGATTTCATGGGATTTGCTAAATGTGCAACTAGATGAGGCAATGTTTATCAGTATTAAATTTAAGTAAAATATCTTGAATGTGGGTTTCAAAATTGGTCTTCCTAGGAGTAGAAAAGTTCTCCCATAAAAATAATAGCAGCAAACATTCACTGAGAGTTTTCTCAGGTTGGGTTCTCCTGAGCAGAGCCTGAGACAAGGATGTGGGTGCATATAATTTATTGGGAGGTGATCCCAGGGAGCAAAAGGGAGGGGTGGAGATGATGGGTCGACAGTGGGAGAAAAGCCAATGAAAGGTGCATTTGTTGAGCTGGCTAAGCTGTGGGCTTAATCCTGAGACTCAATCCTGACATGGCCCCTGTCGGGTGTGTGTATATCACACCTCAAGTTATTCCTCTGAGTTGG
Source organism: Lepilemur ruficaudatus (assembly GCA_963574885.1). Lineage (NCBI taxonomy): Eukaryota > Metazoa > Chordata > Mammalia > Primates > Lepilemuridae > Lepilemur > Lepilemur ruficaudatus. Next base: position 9,185 of record CAUYRT010002530.1, read on the forward strand.
GGGATGAGACATTTATCCACAGACTCCTGTCCCCTGTTGATTGACTGTTAAATCTCTGCCCTTCCTGGCTGCCCCACTGGGGAAGTGATCCTAAGGCAAAAAAGCTGAGAGACACCAAGGACGCTGGAGGCAGGACCCTGCCACAGTGAGGGGAACCTGTCCACGGCAGCCACAGCCCTAGCCACGTGGGCCACGCGATGAGGCTCCCAATATGCCAGGGATCTTTCATTGCATGGGTAGGTCTTTTTATTTTCCTCATTTTCAGAAGAAGAAACCAAGACATGAATAAGTGAAGTACTTTCTTAAAGGTTGCAGAGTTAGGACATGGCTGAAGATTCAACCTGTATTATCCAAATCTTGAGTCTAAGCTTTAGACCACATTAAAATACTGCCTATGCTGGAACTTCAGAAAACAAAACAAAACAACCATTTGGGGATGGGATGGGAGTGAGGCAGAAACAATATTAGGAAATTTTTTTAGACACTCACTCTCCCTTTTTGTGGAAATACAGAAAGACAGCCAATCTGGCTGTAGACTGGAAAAAAAAAACCCTCTGGAAAACGTCTTGTAATGCCTTGAGAAGACAGATTTACAGACAATTCCCTACCCCAAACACTCACATATATATATGTATTTTTTTTAAAGCACATATGTTACCCATTATTCCAATAAAGCCCAATACATATTGAGGCCACTGATGCTGCATGCTACAGCTCCAGGAAAGCTGAAGACCAAATATTTAGCATAATTCTTCATACCATGATTCTTCTTGGCTTGGATTTTTAAGAAGTTGAGAACATTGCTTTCTCTGAAGCAAAATAAAGATGTTTTGGATAAAGTTAAAGACAGATGACATTTACAGAGATAAGCGGAGCTGATATATCCATGTTCAGCTGGTATAGCTACATTCAGAGTGAATGAGGATCAAAATTTGGAATGGATTTATTAACAACTCATCACACTACTGGAAGTGTGGGGTAATGTTTTGTATGTGATATACCAGCCGTCTGCAGAGCTAAGCAAACCCAAAGATCAGAGACTTTAGTCTCCTGGTCTCCAGGGAGACAAAGAGGATAAAGGCCACTAAAATGGCACGGTTCCTCTCATTAGAGCTGTCACTGCCTGCCCTGTTCTCACTATCAATTTGGTTTCATTGCAAGGTTCCGTACGTAAATTTAGAGCTTGCTAGTCGTGACTGGGACCCATTAGATTGCTCTCATTTTCTACCCCTGGGCCCCTTGCCTGAGTTTTCTCAAGCTTGATGTCTGTCCTAATTTAAATGGGACATCAGACACTTTTCCTGTGGAGATTGTGCCTCTACTTGGTAGATCACAATTAAGAAGCTGCGATCCACACTCTTTCTGCTAGTGGAAGAAAAAGAAATAGAACCATCAGTAAATGCTTGAAATGCTAAAATACCCAAAGAGGAAGAGCTATGTAGGGTTGTAGCAATAGAAAAGAGTATTGTTTCCTTTATGGAACCCTATGAAAGCCATTACACCATAAGACCAGTCCCAGGAGGAAGTCGTATTTAATAAAGGGAAGTTCAAGCAGACAAAATGTAATTTGCAAGGAGTTCTTAATTGGAGTCTTTCAGAAATTAAGAGGAATCTGATTTGTAAAATCTCACACATATCCACCATGTCTCATAATCACTTTTCTCTCAGTTTTCTTATGCTTCATTGGTTAGTACCTTCTTTCTATAAATTGCTGGAAAAATTCATTACAATAATTTGTTCAGCAAATATCCCCTTCCTTTCCCCATCCCACCGTGGGAAGGAGAGACTTCCCAGCTCACTGAAACTGGGCTGAGCCATGTGACTTTCTTTGGCTAATGGAATATTGGCAGATGTAACAGGTACAGAGTCCTTAAATGTGCTTGTGGGTTTTGGCCTGACCTCTCATGCTCTGTGAATTTACCATGAGAATGTGCCCTGGGTATTTTCTGCTCCATCAATATGAGCCCCAGATCAATCAGACATGGAGCAGATCTGGAGCCTAGAACCAAGCCCAGTCTGCCCACAGCCTGAAGCAGAACCACCCAGCTGAGCCCAGCCCAGTCACCATCAGCCTAATTGTAGCCAACAGCAGACCCGTGTGCAGGAGAATAAACGTTTGTTGTTAGCCACTGAGTGTGGGGCGGTCTGTCCATGGCCAGTGTTTCTCCTTGTCCTTCTCCTCTCTCTTTCCTCCTAATCTAATTCATGAAAGCCCAAAGGAACGGTAGAGAAGGGGAAAAGAAGGGAGAGAAATATGATGGAGCAAAATCAGGATCTTCTTTAACACACAGCAGAAGGAAAAAAGGCTGCAACTAATCATGTGTTAATAATCCTTGAATTGCCGTGCCTGTGATAATAGCTACCATTTATTTGTTCTATGACAGGCTCAATGTTAAACACTGTGTAAACTTAAACATATTTAATCTACCCAATAACCTAAGAAGTCAGAATAAATGTCACCATTTGACAAGAAAGAAAACTGAGGCTTAGAGAGGTTACATATTTTGTTAGAAGGTGCCAGAACTAGGATTTAAATACTCAGGTTTAGGCAAATCCCAATAATTATTGAGCAACCTAGGCAGTGAACCAGTCTTAAGATGAAATACCATTCTTTAATGTAACAAATTGGCAAAGCTTAGAAACACTGTAATACTGAGTAGTGGCAAGCATACCACCAGAGAGGTATCTTCTAAAATACAGGTGAGAATGTAAATTGGTGCTAACATTTTGGAAAACAATCTGACAATATTTATCAAGAACCTGAACATTTGCATACCCTTTGAACCAGTAATCCCACTTCTCTGATTATATTCTAAGGAACTAATCAGAGATGCAGCCAAAGATTCATGTTCAAAGCTGTTCTTTAAGACATTGTTCATCACAGTGAAAAATTGGAATCAACTGAAACGTAAAATAGTTGCAGGATGATTAAATAATTGGTATTGCTACAGGCTGGAACAATATGCAACCATTAAAAATCATATTTTAATGATATGAGGAAAAGTTTGCAATAGCTAAGTGAAAAAAAGCAAGATATAAAACTGAATCTACAGTGAAACTCCAGTTTGGAGAGTGTGTGTGTGTGTGATTGTAAAATAAAATAATAGTAGTAATGCATTATTTCTGCATGATGATTATTTTCTGTGGGTTTTTTGTATTTTAACTAATTTTTTTGTATTTCTCAAATTTATTGAATAAGCATTACTTTCGTAACTAGAAAAACCTACTTCAATGATTTAAGAACAAAACAACAACAATTTGTATCTCTGTAGAATATAAGCTCTAGGAGAAAAGAAGTCTTTATCTATGTTGTTCACTGATTCATGCCCGGAATAGTGTCTGGCTCCTAATACATACTCAGTAAATATTTGTTGAGTGAATGAAAGTTACACCCTGTGTTGTGTACTAATCTATTATGTTTGTTGAGGTTATAGTTCCATTCTAACAATGACCCTCAAAACTTCAACCATTTTCACAGGTTCATTCGTTCTGTGGGCCAGGATTTGTGTGTATTAGTTAGCTGAGGCTGCCATAACAAAACACCATAGACTGGGTGACTTAAACAACAGAAATTTATTTTCTCACCTTTCTGGAGGCTGGAAAGTCCATGATGAAGGTGCCAGCACGTTTGGTCCTTGATAAGGGCTCTCTTCCTGGCTTGCAGAAGGCCCCCCTCTTGCCGTGTCCTCATATGGTTAAGAGAGAGCGAGTGAGCTCTCTAATGACTCTTCTTATGAAGACACTAATCCTATCAGACCAGGGCCCCACCCGCATGGCCTCATCTAATCCTAGTCATCTCCCAAAGGTCCATTCTCCAAATAGCATCACTTTGGGGGTTAGGGCTTTGACATATGAATGGGGACGGGGGGACACAAACACTTAGTCCATAGCAACATGACAAGCTGGAGGTGACTTGAAATGTTAGCAGGAATCATTGGGAGGCTTGTGCCCTCACATGCCTGATTACTGGAATAACTCATAGGCCAGACTCAGCTGAGACTGTCAACTGAAATGTCAACACACGCCCTCTCCATCCAGCCTGAGCTTCCACATTCGATTCTGTACAATGCTAAGCCACTAATATTTTGGGGTTGATTATTGCAGCGTAGTCTACCTTATTCTGGACTAATACAATACTAATACTAATATTCTGGCCAATACAATACAACTAATACTAATACCTTATTCTGGACTAATACAATGAGTTCCAAATATACAGCTATTTAATGTAATGAGATATATCGAATATAGCTTGTCTTCTTATCTCTGTTAGCCTGGAGGCCATCTGAGGAATGTTTCTTTTCCATCCTGGGCAATGTGAAAAGCTGCTCAGTGAAGCACATGAGATACACATGACAAGGACCAGGGCGCCCGCCCTGCCATGCCACTTACAAGCAGTGTGGCCTTGGAGAAATCACAGAATCTTTCTGAGCCTTGGTTTTCCCATCTGCAAAATGGGAATGATGATTATGGTACTTGTCTCAGGAGTGTCGAGAGACTCAAATGAGATGAGTTATCTACTATATGGCACTGGACACAGCATAAGCACTAATTAAATGTTAGTTGCTGTGTTTGTTCTGTTATAATAAAACAGTCCATGATCTCTTGATCTGAAAGCTAGGATGGTGTCAGGTATGCACAATTAAAAAAAATGGAGTCAGCACATCCAGAGAAGATTTATTAATAGTATCTTTTGCGTGTATTTAGGGCTGAAGACAAAGCAAGAGGAGGCTTTTAAGGCCAGGCATGGTGGCTCACGCCTGTAATCCTAGCACTCTGGGAGGCCGAGGCAGGAGGATCGCTTGAGCTTAGGAGTTCGAGGCCAGTCTGAGCAAGCTGGAGGCCCCGGCTCTATTAAAAATAGAAGAATTAGCCAGGCATTGTGGTACATGACTGTAGTCCCAACTATTCGGGAGCCTGAGGCAACAGGATCTCTTGAGCCCAGGCATTCGAGGTTTCAGTGAGCTACCATGGTTTCAGTGGACGCTACTGCACTCCACCCAGGGCGACAGAGAAAGACTCTGTCTCAAAAAAAAAAAAGGAGGAGGCTTTTGAGCTCCTAAAGCCTTAGATAAGAAGCAAGGAGAAAGACCTACCATTTGGATGTATTAAATATCTACTTATTTATATACCTCCTGGTTCCACTTGAGAACAGAGAAGGCAGACTTCATGCCATCTCATCATTTGGAAACAAAAACAGACACGAAAACAAGGATGTAGATGTAAAATAGAAGCAGAAAGGAGCTCACCAAAAACCTTACCATGGGAACCTTGGGACTCTGGCCGGGCACTAAACTCTCCAGCAGACTGTGCAAAAACAGCAGCCGTGGTGGTTGCACAACCCCTCAGGGTTGCACGATCCAGTTCACCACCTGGGCACACCACTGCCAAGGTGTGTTCCCAAGGGCGGGGCTGGGAGGGAAGCTGCTGGCCAAGGCGGCTTGAGCAACGTGCTGTGTGTCGTGCCTAGCACTGTGCCCTGCAGGCTGAGTCACCCCAGAGGTGCAGGGTGTGGCTGCCAGGCCTCACAGCGGGTTGTGGCAGGCGGGGAGGAGGCGGAGGTGGGCTGAAGAGAAGCATCCAATTTTTGTCTTCATCACCATCACTCAAATGCAGAGGAGAGAATGTCTGAACAATTTCTCGCTGGCTTGCACTTTTGAGGCTGTTTAATTTTTTATTGTTGAGCATGAACAATGAAAGAGAGCAGTTTCCTGTTTCTCGGCCCCAACCCCCCACTGCTGAGGAATTTGGGTCTAAACTGCCTGGAGAGGAACATTTAAATTCTATAAATTAGCTTCACTAAAGATGCTTAAGCGTTTATGAAAACATTCCCATTTTACACTCAGCTTTATAAAATCTTAAAGAAAAAAAAAATCCCACACTGCCATGTGAAGCTAAGCTGGCAGAGAGAATGATCTGCTCCGTGCAAATATGCCAACAGCTTTACAAATGAGGACTATGGAATCAGGATTAAGAGCCTGCAGATCATTTATCAGTGACAAAACAAAGATTCTTAGCCTCTGGACTCAGAGTCCATGGAGACGCTCACAGGCTAAACGGCGGCTGCAGAAGCAATAGGCAGTGTTAACTCATTTATACCCACTTAATGCTGGCGGCACGGAGGGTCCTACTGTGCCTACCTCAGGTGCCCAGGAGAGTTGTTGTGACCTACGACAGAGTTTGGCTTCAGGGGAGACCTGGTTTTAAATCCTGGTTTAGCTATTAACTAGCTAGGGACGTTGCACAATGGGCTTAATCACTGGGAGACTCAGTTTCCTCCTCTGAAAACTGAGGATGATAATAATATGCAGGCACTCAATAAGGGATACCCCCCCCACCCCGCCGCATAGCTTCACTTCTAGACAAACAGAATCAGCGTAACAAAACTACACAGGGGTTCCATCCAATGTGTGTTCACATAAATATGTTTGGACGCACTCCACCATCCCGATCACGAAAAAGAAAATGTGCAAGAGAAAGAAAATGAGAAACTTGAGTTCATTTACCCCTCTACCCATGTCCCACGTTTTTCTGATATCACCTGGCCATCTATGGCACTAGGGAAAAGAAGTCACAGCCAACATCAAAAGAGAAACTGAAGAAATTAATTTTGGTTTCTGATTCTGAGGGTTTAGGTTTAAAAATAATTTTGACTCTTGGCTTTATAGAACTCTCCCCTCAAGTTCTTACTTTAAAATCTGTGACCTCCCCACCCGGCAGCGCCCTATCCCCTACGCAAACATGCAGTTCTCATTACTCTCTCAACCTGGAGGCAGCAAGGCACAGAGGAATGACCAGTGGCATTCTCTGGCTGCTAGATCATAGCCCCTGCTGTCATCTAACTTCCAGACCCTTTCAAACACAAGATTACAGCCGAAATGGAAGTTCTTGTTCACTGCAACTTACTAAAACACTGTAAGTGTTTCCAGTTTTTTCCTGCCTGATTTGCATCTTTTCTGTCCATCAAAATTAAGTGGTCACCCCAGTGGATAAATATTGTCTCTGGAGCTATATTCTGAGCAGCACTTAGAGATTAGCACTTCCAAGGACAAATACCTGATTTAGTACCTATCACTGCCAACCACGTGTTATCACTATTTGCGCAGTTTTACCTTTAATATGACACATTTCTTTTCATGGCATTTCATTACAGTCTCCGTGGACAATGACTTAGCAGAGAGGAATTTTTGGTTTTAATGCTTGTTTAATGATGTGCTAGACCAGCACTTTCCACTGGAACTTTCTGGGATGGTGTGAGTCTTCCACATCTGTGTCGTCCAGTGAGGTAACTACTAGCCACATAGGCAATAGCACTTGAAATTGACTATTCAAAATATTATCACTTCAACTTACAATCAGTAAAAAATTGAGATATTTTACATTCCTTTTTTCATACTAAGTCCTTACTATTTGGTGTGCATTTTATAATTACAACACATCTCAATTTAGCCTAGCCATATTTCAAGTGTTCAACAGCCACATGTAGCTAGTGGCTAACATATTGGACTAGGTAGCACAGATATTAGCTACCCTGAGGCTAACTTTTCCATCTATAACATGAGCATGCTTACAGCAACAATAATCAAAAACACTCTTGCCTTTAACTAGGGATGCTAAACAAAGTTAAACATAAACACCAAACTGGCTATATTTATTTTTACTAAAGTATACATAGCCATGCAAAATATTTGACGTTTCCCTTCCTTTCTAAAGATGTTTCTTGTTCTTTTGCTTTGAATTAAAGTAATTAACTAATTTTACCAACATGTCAATATTTACTGCTAATTATACAAGAACATCTACAATTTGAAGAAATGCAATGTGATCGTGTATCATGGAATTCTTAAGCTCAGTGTCTAGTAATTTCCATATCAATAATTTCCATTAGTGTAATGGGACACAATAGAAGCTGCTTCTAGAATAAAATTGTACAATGAAAAAAGTAATTATAGAGAATCACTTGGCAGCAAAGTAGATAACCAATAAGCCAATGACCTGATCAATGAGTGTTAGATACATTAAATGCAAAAGATGATCCTGAAGTGTCCATTAGCAGAAATTCTACAAATAAATTACATAAAAATAATCGATGCCGCCAGCTGACGATGTAACCTATAACAGTGGACTCGGAAGCAATTTCAAAGACGTGCATTGCTCACGCTTGAGTGCCTTTTCAACTTTGACATTGCAAACCGTGCCTCCTCCCTCTTCTCAAGCCCCCTCTTTAATGCTTTTTCTAAATTGGTGTGTTTCATTCATACCACATAGCAATGAAAAATGGATAAAGGCAGTCACGTGGGTTTTCCGTCTCTCCAGGACACACCTGGCTGAAACATGCTCGATATTTGCTAATGGCTTTGGAGGGAGAAACTATGATGTTACGGCCTTTGCTTTTGAAGACAGGGAGAAAGGAAACTTGTGAGGGGGTGAACTGTGGGGGGGGGCAGTTGTAAAGATTGGATGGTTGCCTTTTAAACTTGGACAGGAAAGTTGTTTTGTCATGATTGTCCGGAATGTCAGCCTGGCTCCTGACTTGAAGAAGGGAAGCAAAATGCGATTGCTGTGGCCTGGTGCACCGCCAGACTAATCAGCATCACTCCTTCCACCTTACAACTGTTTATGTAGTTTGATTTTGTACATCCCATAAGTGTTTACACATTGCAAAGTTAGCTGACTGGGAGAAGGCAAGATAATAGTCTCACTATTATATATTATTTAACTGGTATTAATCTTTCATTGGCTTCTCTAGCAGGAGTAGGATTTTGCTGTGCTCAGGAAAACAGTCCGGAGCGGCCTATGTATGAGCTATGTTCACTTGTAAAAGGCTGGCCCTGCCTTCAGAGAGCTTGATCCCAGAATAGAGGTAGGGAACACAGAGGCCTCCTCATATCTCTTCTCTCTTGATTCTTCATAGTACGGCTGAAAAGGAAGCAGAGGGCTACCATTTACTAAAGACCTACTATGTATTAGGCACCATGCTAGGCACAGGTAGATAATACCTACTTGTATTGACATTTGTTTCACAAAGACATTGTCAGTAATCAGAAAGGGGAATTATTTTGAACATAGAGAGTAGGAAATTTTCTGCCCATCCCAGTAGCAAAATCCTGGCATCCCAGGATTCCAAGAGAAAATGTCAGCAAGGCACTTTGATATTTTTTGTTGATAAGAAAGGAAGTTCATCTAGGGGTAGTGAGATGAGGCTGTTATTTGTCCCTCTCTAATGCTAAGGAAATGGTAGTTATATTACTGGGTGGCAGGATTAAGCTGCTTAAGATGAGACCAGTAAAGACCAGAAACATTATCCTTTCAAAGCAGCAAATAATATTAGGTCTCAAGAGCCAGAAGCTGAATTCTTCTTTGGAATAATTTCTGGAAGAGGGAAGGAGGCCTTTAGTTGTGCATGTAAAAGTAAGTAACACATCCATCATTTTAAGAAAATTATGCAATAAATATCAATATAGGGGTTGATGCTGGCCGGGCGCAGTGGCTCATGCCTGTAATCCTAGCACTCTGGGAGGCAAAGGTGGGAGGATTGCTTGAGGCCAGAAGTTCAAGTCCAGCCAGAGCAACATAGCAAGATCCCATCTCTACAAAAAATTTTAAAAATTAGCTGGGTATGGTGGCATGTGCCTGCAGTCCCAGCTATTCAGGAGACTGAAGTAGGAGGATCGAATGAGCCCAGGCATTGGAGGTTGCAGAAAGCTATGATAACACCACTGTACTCTAGCCCAGGCAACAGAGCAAGGCTCTGTCTAAAAAAAAAAAAGAAAAAGAAAAAAAGTTGATGTTAAAGGACAATATTTTTAAAAATAAAATCATGACTCATGCAAACATAAAATGAACACATGTCAAAGATTTATTTAACTCATTAATTAATGAGGAAACCAGTAAGACGTTACAACAGGTTCAAGGGAGAATTCAAAGAGTAGATACACCTATGGGCAATCAAGAATGTTGGCAAATTTTCTTAGCAGATGTGCAAACTGACCTGAAGGAGTTGCATATTCTGGTAGACAGAATTCTGAGATTCCTGCCCCCTACTGTACATACCCCATAGAATCCCCTTCCTTGGAGCATGGGCGGGACTCTGGATGTGATGGATTTCATTCTCACGATTAGGTTAGATGACAAACGTGAAGAGATTTTGCAGGTGTAATTAAATCTTTGGGACAAATTAATCAAAAAGGAGATTCCTCTGAGTGGGTCTGACCTAATCAAGCAAATCCTTAAAGGAAGAGAATTGAAGCAGGAAAGGTTCTGCTGGCCATTTCTTTCTTTCTTTTGTTTCTTTCTTTCCGCCCTTTGTGAACAAATCTGCTGGGCTTTGGGAAGCAAGCTGCCAAGTTATAGAGAGGGCCACAGGGTAGGGAATGGCAGGCAGCCTCTAGAGCTGAGATTAGCCCATATTGACAGCTGGCAAGAAAGTAGGAACCTCAGTCGTACAGCTGTGAGATAAATTCTGCCAACAGAGTGAGCTTGGAAGAGGAGCCCAAGCCACAGATGAGATGGCAGCCCAAGCCAACACCTTGGTTTCCGCCTGCTGAGACTCTGAGCAGAAGACCCCACTAACCTGTGCCTGGACTCCTGACCCACAAAAAAATACAAGATAGTAAGTTTATGTTATGTTATATTAAGTTACGAAGTTTGTGATAGTTTGTGAAGCAGCAATAGAAAACTAATATACATGGTCATGGGAAAGAATCATTTGTATTCTTATCAGTTAGCTATACCTGACAAGTTGTAAAATAGCTCAAGGCAATGAAAGGTGCACTGATCCCATAGAATCAAATACCCTGGAAGGATGCCCAAGACAACACCTAGATTTTCATTGAATGTGCTTAGTAATTTATTTGGTCCACTTCAAAGTCCTTCTATATAGTGAGAAATGTTTCATTTGGTAAAGTGCCTATTTCACTGAAATATTGTTTTATTTTTATTTAAAGAAACTTTTTTTTTTTGAATGGATGTAGACTACACTTTGGTTTTTTGGACATGTGAGGGGGTGAGGGGTGGCTAGCTTCCAGGAGTTGTAGAGTGGAGACCTGACTAGGCTGCAGAAAGGATCACACACCTGTCATTGCTGAGGAAGTGGAACTGAGCAAACCTCAGCCTGGACTAAGAGGTTGGTGTTCTGTGTGCAGTGAAAGTTAAGGCTGATTTTATCCATTCACCCAACAAACAAATCCATTGCCTACCTGGTTCCAGACAGTGACATGCTGCATCAGAAAAGCGTAAGTCCCAACCTCGCAGAGTTTACATTCCAATGGACAAATGAGAACTCTACTGATATTTGACCATTGTGTTCAGCCATGAAAAACCTTCTGAAGTTAAAGGTTGAGACCATACCTCTGTGGGAAGGGTTTCAGAGACAATCCAGTTGTTTATCATTCCGGTAACCAGCAGATACAGGTAGAGCAGTGGAATTTCTGATGCTCCCCACCCTAGGCTGTGGTGAGGTGGATGCACAGGCGGCCAGCTGCCCTGTGCCCTGGATGGGGAGGCATTCTTTAGTGGTAATAATGGTAGCTAACACACACAAGCACTTACCATGGGTTAGTCGTTGTTCTAAGCATGTTATGCATCGTAATTAATATAATGTTCACAGTAACCCCCAATCAGGTAAGTACAATTATTATCCCCAGGTTACAGATGAAGAAACTGAGGCTGAGAAAGGTTAAGTGACTCCCCCAAAGCCCCCAGCTAGCAAGTGTCACAGGCAGAATTCACACCCATACAGTTGGGGTCCTAGTTCTTAACCCTGGTATCGTACCGTCTTTGTCACAACGGATCCTTGAACATGGGCACCATCCACGTCTGGTAGTAGTTCTGAAGTATGCCTTGCCTTTTATTCCCCCAAAGCTTCCGTATTGTCCACCATAATAGCCCATAGTCAGGCAGACGATAGGAAATTAAGGAATTTTTATGTTTTCCTATAGCCACAGCAGGCATACTGATTATACACAAATGCACAAAGCTATCCTTGCAAATCTGTCACCCAATTTAAAATGCATCTTTGCTCATATCTGAGCTTCATTTCTGCTTTCCTTTTGAAGAAGTGTATTTTCTCCTCTGTGGGCTCCGTCTTAGAAACGTATACCGCTCATCTCCTTCGTAGGAGTCAACTCTAGGCACAAGCTCTGAGATGGCAAGTCCCCTGCAGCTGCCCACAAACGATAAGTAAGTAATACAAAGGATGACTGAGGGTTTCAAGTTTCCTGTTTACAGCCCCCTTCCAATGCGGATCTCTCCGGGAGAAATGTAAGGCTGGCAACAGATTAACAAGGGTTCAGTTATTTTACAAGGGAGAACAATGGGTCCTCTGACTACTTTTGATTCATTCCGTCTGTCGTTTCCATGGAGCGTCATAAGAGGATCTATGTGTGTGTCAATAGAGTGGAAGGAGAGAAGCGGCCCAGGGCACATAGGGGAGGAAGCATCCGCTTGATGAGCCTCCTTCGGAGAAAGTATCACCAGCACTTGCAATCCATTTCCTGTGTGGGTGGGCTGCTCCGTGGGGGAAACGCAATACTACAGTCCCCATTCGGCCAGTCTCATTCTTCCCTTCTCGGGAGATCTTTGCCCCTGAGGTCTGTCCGCTTTTAGGCCTTATTCTTGCCTCCATCTTTCCCCTTTCATCGTGGCCAGTAGGAAAAGCTGTTTAGGAAATCAGACGCGCCTGCTGCAAGGCTTCTGCGGTGGAGGGGACAGGTGAAGACGAATTTTCAGGGATTGACCTTGGAATTGGGAGTAAATCGAATCCCCCTTTTGACAGTTCCATCGTCCCTTCCCCTTATCCCCCTGGCTCAGCTGTAGGGCATATGACTTTGGTCTAAGCCAATCAGGGCAATGCATTTCCTTGGCCTCCAATGATTGGTTCATTGATAATCATGTGACTTAATTAGAGCCAATTAAAGAGGCAATGAGACTCTCGCTGGGAATTCTGGGAAGGAAACTGTCACTCCATCCTTGCTTGACCTGGGAGGCATGAGGGTGGAGCCTCGGGGCCATCCCGCTACCGAGAGGACCAGGAAGAGGACAAGGGAGACTCTGGATCTTGAGGGCAGTGCTTGAACCCTTGAATCAATGTCTGAAGCAAGTCCTGCTTCCAGACACATAGTTATGTGATTTCGTAAATTTTCTTTGAGCACTGTCTTGGGTTGGATTTTCTGTTTCTTGCAATCAAAAAAATTGTCTATTTCCCCCTAGGGAAAGTTGAGGGGAAGAACAAGTGCTGCTGGAGCAAGGGCAGTTCACAGCCCTTCAGCCAGGAAAGAGATTCTCAACTGAGGCTATTTGTCCCTTTATGTTTATTGTGAAAAGGCAGGACCTGCAATAGACGTTTTTAGAGCCATTAGCTTTTCCATTCCCTTCAATCTAAAACTGACATGTTTATGGGCGGTGTGGGGACGCTGTCCAGTTTACCATTCAAGTGGAGGTTGGTCTGCTTTAAAGTGAACACAGACCTCCCTAAAAGTCGTCCATATCTGTTTTTGGTCACCATGCCTTTAAAATGCTTACATTATCTCAATTACACTATATTTTAAGCTAAGGGATGGTATATGAAGATATTTGGCCAGGGGACCCAGAAACACCTGATTCCTGCCTTTGGTCTACTAGCCCCCCACAGGAACAATAAGTAGCACTTTATTTTTAGAGAGAGCTTTGGCATAAAACTATGATGTGAATTCAAGTAAGAGTGGGCCTCATGCTTCTTTCCTGTCAATTCAAGCCCAATTCTCAGGTATTACCAGTTTAGCTTTCTAGTTCTGTGTCCTCTGGCACCGGGTGATGTGTATTGGGTCAGATTTTTTGTTGCTTGGTTTGGTTTGTCTTTGCTTTTTTTTTTTTTTTTTTTAACTGTATCAGAGAAGGGAAGGAGAGCATTTTGCCACCTTTGCCCAGAATATTTGCCAAATAGTGGCTGCCCAAGTCATTTCAAAGTGGGTCAACAACTCTGAACCTGCTTCCAGGTAGAAGGAGGAATGTGTGTCCAAGAAGAGAAAAAATGAAGGAATATGGAGAATGGAAGGGCATGAACTAGGGTTACCCCACCATTCTGGCTGGAAATAGAAGAAAGAAGAGGAAAAAAAATGTATGTATGCTACATGTGCTATATAACTTATTTTTACTGAAAGTTCCACTTCTAGAAAATGTGGGCCACTAAGAATCTTGGAATCTAACCAATCAGATCAATACTCTCACAGCATAACAAGACAGGACGTAAAAGGAAAAGCAAGAGAATGTTTGAAAGCTTGCTCTTAATAATCAAGATTATAGTATTAGTAAGGAGAATGTTAGCTACAATAGCAAATCATCTCCAACATTTCAGCAGCCTAACACAATAAAAGTTTATTTCCTGTTCATAAAATAATTCAAAGTGGGTATTTCTCACTAGCAGGCTTTTTCCTCCACAGTGATTTAAGAACCCACGTTTGCTCAATCTTAAGGCTCTACCTTAAGGCAATGGTTTTCAACTTTAACTGCATTTTGTAATTACCTGAGGAGTTTTGTGGTAATACAGGGGCCCTTTCTCCAAGACATTCTGATTTTATTGGTTTGAGTTGCAACTTGGGCATCAAAAAGTTTAAAACAGCTCCAGGGGTGTCGAAAGTGCAGCCAGCATTGCACTAGGCAATGGTTCCCAAAGTGTAGTCCCCAGACTGGTGCATCAACAACATCTGGGAACTTGGAAGACTTGCAAATTGTCAGGTGTCAGATCTGCTGAGTAAGAATTCTGGGGAGGGAAACCAGCAATCTGTGTTTTAACAGCCTTCTAGTTGATTCTGATGCATGTTCACGTTTGAGAACCACTGCCCTAGCAACCCCCAAGTTCTCTGCATCCAGGTGGAAGGGAAAAGAGAAAATGCGAAGGAGCACACCTGTTTTCTTAACTACCTTGAACTGGAAATGAGGTCATTTTGGCAATGTTTAGTCACATGGGCCAAGCTAGATGTAGAGGAGTGGGAAATGTGACCCACCCTGGCTGGGCAGCCTGTTTCTGCAATAATCATGCACTCTTGAGTTGTCTACACCCACTCTGAATTCCACACCAAATCAGGACTGAAGACAAAGGAAAGACAATTCTAAATTCTAGGTGCGACATAGAAGGTCAGGGCTCCCAGGTCCTAGGACTTTGAGACTAAACAAAACCTGTAAAAAGACATGCAAATTATTTATGTTGATCCAGGATAGATTGAGTTCATTCAGATAGAAGAGTTAACACATAAAAATTGGACAAATTTATAAGCAATATACCATGTCTTATAATGGTAATTTTTCATCAACATGATAACGTCTCTTGAGCCCTTATTCTGACTAAATCTCTCTGAGATTCACCTCCTTCCCACTTCCTCACCCCCAGCAGCTCAACAGCAATTTGAGGCAAAGATGGAAGACTGCATGTATAGGCACAGTGTTGTCTCAGAAATCAATCCTGAAGAAATCTGCCTACCCGAGGCTCCTGCTGTGCTATGATGGAGAGAATAGAGGCCTTACAATCAAGCAGTTTGATTCATGTTCACGTCCTGGCTTTGCCATTTCTTTTTCCTGTGTGACTTAGGGTGAGTTACTTACCCTCTCTGGACCTCACTTTCCTCTCTTGAGAAAGATAAAAGTCCTGCCTTGTAAAATTATTGGGACAACTATATGCAATGAAATAGGTAAAAGTGTTTTAAAAGTCTCAGTGCTTCTAATTACCCCCTTTCTCTTCCTACACTCTGGATGGAAATAAACCCATAGAACACATGCAGACAAAATAAGCCAGATTCTGGTCTCCATTCCAGGAGAATGCTGTTTGGGTGAATTTTGGCTGTCATGTAATGACAAAAAGAATTCAGGCCATTCTTATCATCCCCAACAGGCCACATGCAGGAGATGTTTTAAGCCTGTCTGAGGGATGGATAAGTACAAGCGATTCTTATTAAAGCTATTTATAGTGAGGAGCATTTCTGGTTAGGCCTGCCTTTCCAGTCTGCCTCATTGGCAAGGTGGTGGGTCCCTGACTTCTGTCTGCTATGTGTTCCTTGTGGTTTCTGTCCACTCTGGCTTTGGCGGTATGTTTCATTCAGACTAGATGCCAAGGAGATGATGTGGTCCAGAGAGCTAAGGAACAGCCTGAATGCCTGGGGACTTTGTGCTGTCTGTGACACTTCAGAAAGTGACTCAATTAGCCAATGTCACAGAGAAAAGACAATCTGTGACTATTTTGCCCATTTAGGGGCAGAGACAACTCTAGCCACCTAAATACTTGGAATATACACCAGCTCCTTCAAAGTGAAAGGCCAATTTGGGCTCCATGATTCTTTATGAGGGGTAAGTTGCTAGGGAGGGTCCAGTACAGGGAAGAGACCAAACAATTACTGACATTTCCAATTTTGTGCAATGGATTAGCTCCCAGATATTTTAAATTCTGGACATCAGAGTCAGTTCAGAACCCATAATAAAGCAATGACAACAGTAATAAACTCATATATACGTATATATAGGTAGTGCTTTTCAAATGTTCTTACAAAACATTTTCACATATAAGGCTTCGTATAAGAAGGCTGATCCTTTCCATTTCCTTGGATCACATAAGTTATATGTGTTGTTCAGAGATCATTTGATGGCATGGAATTCAAACCCACTGAAAGGTACCAGTTGCACATGCTATAATCAGCCTGTACCAATCTGCATTTCTAAGTAATACAGCCCTGTATCTAAGTGATGTTTCTCTCCCTAGTCTTGCCTGGAGCTAAGGCTTGGCGATCAATTCTTGCTGCCAAGTTTGTGACATGGTTGGGATTGTGTGAGCTCTGCAGAATTCATGTGAAAGGTAATCCACGTTCCCCCTCCTGCATCCTGCCCTTAAATTTACAAGGATATGTTCCTACTTGGAGTCTCTGAATATTGTAATAAAATTGTCACATGTCGTTAACACAGTTCAATTCTGCAACTTAACTGATTGGAAAACCTGATTCAATCGCAAACTTTCTTTTGGCAACAGCATTAGCATCTTCCCAAAATATATTAGAGTTGCCATTGACAGATGGTTTGAGATGGGTCCAGGGAGGCTGTTGACAGATATCTTAGGATGGATCTTATTACACTGACATTGACATATCTGAAGAATGTCCCATGGGAACTGTCTTCACAGGCCTGGAGGCTGACAGAGCAAGATGGAAGCCCTTCAAGAGAAGTGCTACTAAAGAAAGACTGAAAATGGGCACAACCTTTTGGAGGTAATTTGGCAATATGTATTGAGTCTTAGAAATTCATTCCCTCTGACTCTGCATTTGTCTTCTCAAGTTTCACTTGAAAGCACTGCTCAGACATATGTGCAGAGATTTATGAATAGACCTTCATTGCAGCATTAAACATAAATGGTGAAGAAATGGAAAGTCCCACAACATGGGGCAGTTTAAATATACTAGTTATATTTATATTCATACTTCTATGATAAAATAAAATCAGGATAAGGAAATGTTTATTTAGGGTGATACAAGTTTTGTTAAAAAAAAAAGACTTGAAGGAAACACATTCTAAGTGTTAATAGCAACTATCTAGGGGTGCTGATATCACAAGTAATTTTTCAACATTTTATTCTTATATTTCCAGTGAATTTCCTGTGATGGTGTTACTTTTTTGGGTCAGAAAAATATGTGCTATTTTAAATGATATAAACAGCAGTCTATAGGAAATTTTGAATAAGGAAAAGGATCA
Organism: Lepilemur ruficaudatus; assembly: GCA_963574885.1. Classification (NCBI taxonomy): domain Eukaryota; kingdom Metazoa; phylum Chordata; class Mammalia; order Primates; family Lepilemuridae; genus Lepilemur; species Lepilemur ruficaudatus. Next base: position 26,888 of record CAUYRT010002530.1, read on the forward strand.
CCTATAATCAGTACAATTTTAACTTTATATTCTAGGCTTTATCCATGTGCGTGGAAATGTTTTATATCATCAGAGAGTTTTGTGTTCTGTTCTTTACCATCTCCATAAAAACAGTACACACCAAAAAAATCTGTTGAACCTGAAAAATTGTGTGCATACACATATATGTTATATGATAATATAAAATATCATATCACATACTAATTTGTTTGAAATTTGATAATCAACCTATGTGGGTAACTCTCCTAATCATAAAATCTGCTATCCAAAACAACTTAACTTCTATTTTTTTCTACAGCAGAAATACTGTAGGCTTAAAATCAGGGATCTAGAACTAACCACCTGAATTTAACCAATTTAGTGAATTTTTAAAATATACAAAATACTCTTCAAGAACGTCAAATTGACACTTACCTCAATTCACTGGAGAAAAGGAACAATGGGTTTTAAAAACCCAGTGGGTGAAAAATCTTTTAAGCCTTGGGAGGCAGCAACAGTAGTGAAAGTATTTCCGAGACAGATGCAGAAATGGAATTGAGGATGACAGTACAACACAAGCGGCTGTGGCTAAAGCCCGGACTTGATGTCCATAATGACAATGACCTCAAGGGAAATTTCGAAGAGTATGAAAATTCTGTATTTAAAATCAAAATCAGGATTGATGTGGAAAACAAATCTACTGTACTGCCTCCTGAAAAACAATGCAGAACCTGCAGTTGTATTTTAACAAGGCCTGCCTCCTGCAATTCGAGTCAAAATATTACTTTCATCAGAGAATTATTTTTGTTCTTCCATGAAATAGCACAGGAAATTTGTTAGGAAATTACTTGCCAAGGTCAAGAAAACTCATAATCTTGACAAGGGGGAGAAAAAAAGAATAATTGTGCCTCCATCTAGACCAGTAATTCTCAACTGGGGGCAATTTTGCCTCTCAGGGAACATTTGGCAAAATCTGGAGACATTTTTGGTTGTCACAACTGAGGAGGTGGGGGGCAGGTGCTGCTGGCATCTGGTGGGTTGGGACCAGAAATGTTGCTAAACATCCTACAATGCACAGAACAGCCTCCTGTGACAAAGAATTCTCCAGCCCAAAATGTCAGTAATGCCAAGGTTAAGGAACCTTGGTCTCTAGATGGTCGCAAATGATTTGGGAAGAAATAATAAAATGCAGGACCCCTGCCATTCTGTTCTAAGGGGTGGGAAGGCCACAGTGAAGGTGGGTGGCTAAAGGGACTTACTTTTCCAAGTCCTCCTTTACTGGACCTGAGGCCAGGTGGAAAATGTTGACTCCCAACTCCTGATGACCCAGGCCTCAGTGATATCATTCATAAGGATAGATGAAAACTGAAATATGATAAAACCTTTTTTAACTGGAATTTATATAGGCAAAATTCCCAGTTTGGCAGACATTTTTTTTTTCTCCTTATACAAGGAGAAAGGAGCAAAATACCAGAAGGAAAAGGCTCATTTCAAGAACTTCAAAAACATGTCCTAGGGTTGAGTCCCAATCTCCTGTTTGTTTTTTTCTGGACAATGGAAATTTGGGTCCAGAATATTTAGCCTGAGATCCAGCCTGACCCGCAACTATCAGACAAACAGTAAATGACATTTGGAATAAACTGTGTTTCTTAAGGCAGGAAACTCGACTCATGCTTTTCAGTAAGATTTTCAACATTGAACATTGATGTGAAAAGGATTTTCTGGTTAAGGCGGAGAAAAGCCGGAATCTCCCACTCCCTGGGCATTTTGGCTAATTGGAGCTTTCCTGTAGTTGATATTCTTCAAGATATTCTTGACATTGGCAAGGTTTACAGGAAGAGCTACTGACAGTATTAAAAACTCAAATCCAAATTTTTTCTTTTGGCATTTTATGTCTGTAATGTTAGAATGTATTAAAATGAACATGTAACATTTCTTCATAGTAAAGAAAAACAATTCAACTGTGTGTTTTTTAAAAATCTAAATAAAACTAAGAAAACGTGCAATAGGTAGAGAAGAGTTAACTGGCCTACAGAACAGCAGCAGGAGAAGATAAAAATGTGGGTTCTGACTTGCAACCTATTTCAGATGGACAGCTCTGTGTGGCCGTCTCAGTTTGGAGGAGTTTTAAACGTTTGCTGGGAAGTTCGATTTAAACGTTTGCATGATCGTTTTGCTAGGAACGAACCACATGGAGTTAAATGGCTTTGCCTGAATCTCTCTAATCTCATTCTGACAGGTTTGTATCCAGGCTGGTTACAGCCAGGACTAACTCTTCTCCAGCGTTGTTGCTAATTGCAGCAACAGACAGTATGTAAGCTGGAATATGTGAAAGATGGGGGAAAACAGAACCAAAGCCAAACCCTAAGACTCCAATCATCTTTAATTAGTCAAGACAAATCAACAGCTTAAGAACGCACACCTACTGAGATAGCGAGGAGCTGGCTGCAAAGTGTTTCTGAGTCCATCCGAGGCTCTCGTGCCCTTCACTGAATCTTCACTGGCTTTTGTTTTTTCCATCTTTATAAATAAGGCGTTAAAAATCGCTATCTTCCTGTTTGTACCAGATGTAGTAGTGCTTAATTTGGAAATTTTAAAAATGCAGAAATATCCATAATAGGTCTGGTGCTAGAAGGTCATTTTCCCTGTCCCTGTCTCTTTCCCTGAAGGTAGAGACTATTCTCTATTGTGCAAATACTAATAGCCAAGGTCCGATGTCAGTTAACCAGAATCTGCCTAACAGGACGTCTAATTAAGGCATTTTTTTTTCCTGTTTAACAATGTGGACTAGTGAAAACACCATCAGCTTTGGTTCTCCTCAGACCTGGGTTTAAAATCTTCCAAGACTTTCTAGCTGTGTGACCTTAACAAAATCAATGTGCTTCCCTGAGACTCAGCTTCCTCATTGGCAAAATGGTTTTGTGATGATTACCCTGTAGTGTGTGGCAAGGATTAAAGTAAACAATACGTGCAAAGCAAATGGTTGAAACTCAATATATATTAATCGTATTCCCTGCCCCTCCAAGACAGAATTCAACACAACACTGCCCACTCACGCAATACACAGTTATTTATTGTTGCTACTGTTGAGTGTCTTGTTGAATGCTTATAGGGAAAGGAGTGAAAGCATCAGAAACCAAACCAAGAGTGAAGATTTAAATCAAGCAAAGGCAATTTCTGCAAGTTCTGCGGTGAACTTATGATAGATGTGACTCATAGTTTTCAGGTTTCTATACATGGAGTTCTGAATAATGAGAACTGGAAGTTCTTCGTGATGACCCTAGCATTCTTCACGATCTTCAATTGTCTCTGACAAGAAGATCTTGTGTTCTAATGTACTGGTTAGAACACCGTAGTTTCAAGTATCACAAGCTACTTTAAGCTAGCTTGGATATGGATTTGGATGTGTGTGTGTATGTGTGCGCGCGTGCATGAATGCATATGAGTGTTTGTGTGTGATAAGGAGCGATTTCAAGGTGTTTTATGGAGCCCAAACTTGTTTCTACTTCTCACTGTATATCCACTTTATTTTTGCTTTCCCAAATACCAGCTTTTGCTTCACATTCCAAATGGCAGAAAAACAGCTGCCCCACAATTCTAGAGGCTGTATTATAATCACATGAAGAGACTGGTGCAACCGGATGTTGCCCCCATTTTAAATTCCCAGACTAAGAAGCTGATTGGTCCAGCTACAGTCGACTGTGCACCTCAGCTCTAATCATCTATGGCCAGGGAGGCAGGATCCCATCCCTCCAACAGACATGGCTATTGGAGGCTCACTCCTACAATTCTGAGGATAAAGTAGAGTTTTCAAAGTGTTGTTAGGTATAGACACAACAAAGGTGTCATTCCTCTCTAAACTGTAGTGGAAAAGGTGAATTTTGGAATAATTGTGAGTAGCCAGGGTCACATTCTAAAAGGTTTTTTACATATCCCTTGGTTAAGTCAAAAATTCGATTAGACTAAACTTTTGCCTGCATCCCAATTATAGCAGACATGGATAGATGGTTGCCTACCCAACAGCCTGTCTCTCTCCTTTCTTCTCAGTTGGCAGGACTGCACATTTATGTGGGTGTCCCCTCCCCCATCATATCAGTCATAGAAAGATGACCCTATGCCTGTGTTTAGAAGTAAATTAGTCTAATGGTTGCATTTGTCCTTCTAGTGATTGGCTTAGACACAGGCATATGACACAATTCTGGCCAATAAAACATGATGGGGAATCTGCTGAGAGGCCTTCTGCAAAGATTTTTTTCTCACAGATGGAAAGAAACTCATAGAAACACTCCCTCTCTTTCTAAACACTTTAGTATCTGGGTGTGATGCCTGGAACGATGGCAGCTGTCTATGACCATGAAGATCCTAGCATAAGGATGGAAGAGCAGAAAGGTGGAAAGAATTTGTTATCAAGCAATCAGTGGGCTCAATGCCCAATGCACATAGAAGCCACTACCATGGCACTGGACTGGACTTTGAGGAAAGAAAAGCTTTATTGCAAGTAGAGTGGAAAGGAGACAGGAAGAATGCTCAAATCTCTCTCCCCAAGCTGGGGGCTGAGTCAGGTTTTATAAGCATAGGGTAATGAGACATGATCTGATTGGATCTTGTAATGGGGTGATGCCAGGGCTTGATCTGATTGGATCCTGGATCCTACCATTTGGTGTCTGTTTCTTAATTCCGTCCCCACTCCTCAGTCCAGCCTAAGCACTTAAGTTCCACTTAAGTTGCATGCTTGGTTCATCTGGTCATGTTCTGGTTACATGACCTTCAACCTGGGTATCCATGGCAGCTGAAAAACAACTCATAACTTTGTTACATAAAAATTGAGCCAGATTGGTCTAGTGTGGTTACAAACTTGGGTCCTTGATGACGTTATTTGAGCTACTGGGTTAAGCCACTATGGACTGTTTTGCCTCTGGGATTCTGGTTATTGGATAAAAGACATTTTCTTATTGTTTAATCCAGTTGAGCTGATTTTTAATTTTTAGTTACTTGCCTCCCCAAACATCCTAACTGACACACCTCCTAATTAATACAAATCATGAAGCCACAAATAAAGTATGCATTAATGAGAGCTGACTTAGTAGCACGGGGAACAATCCTGCAAACGCGTAGAAGGTGTCCCTTAGGCGACATCGATATTGGTAGCCAAGAGATCATAAATCATTTCTAATGCTTCCAGAGCCTTATCAATATACAGCATTTTGCAAGCACAGCAGCATTTTTTTATGTTTATAAAAAAAAGTGCCTCAAAGGAATTATCTGTTTAAAGTAGCTTTTTTTCTGCTTCAGAATCCGTGCTCCTTTAGACAGGGAGTTGGACAAGTTTAAAGTGGTTTCATTGTACGTTCTGCTTGCTCGAGTTTGATAGGCTGTGTTTTCATGACAGGTCTGTCCCTGCACTGAGTGTCTGGGATGCTTTGATGTGGGCTGCTTTCGGACAGCCTAATACTTGGGGGAAAATGTGCTGAAATTGAACAAGATTGCTTTCTGCCCAGCTGTTCTCCAAAGGGCTCAGACATTTTTAGCACTGAGCAAAGAAGCTTGTATTTGTTTTGACAGTCTTGGCAGGGAGAACAATGGTTGATTATCCCAGCACTTTACTAACAAATAAGACTGCCTCCAGCAGAGATAAAATATGGGTCTTGACTTGATTGCATTTCTTGTCCAAGGGAATTATCTTCTATTCATTCCGATGCCCTTTTCATTATGCAGTGTATCTTTTTTGTTCTTTATCCTAGCCCTGCGAAGTAACCCATGGCTTTCAATGTGAGAAGGTAGATTCCCAAAATTGTCATGGCCATGGCAGTTTGATTATCTTGTAAAACATGTACTGTATTTTCATGTCTCCCAGTGTGATTTCTTGGAAGCTAATTTTTGTTTGTTTGTTTGCTTTTGGTTCTCCAGATGTGTATGGTTAGTTTCTTCTCTAATTTTCTGTCTGCTTGCTTTTGGTATTTTTTTATGTTGCTGCTACTGTTTTAGCATGAAGACGTCTTGGATTTTACATCATACCCGCATTTAAAGGGGCTATCCAACCTGCTTTTTTCACCTATATAGAGAACATTGTTTCCTTAAAAAAAGGGTACTTTTTAATATTTTCCTGAAAACACTTCTATTTTCTACCTATTCTTCACCTTCCAAAAGATTTTAACAATTAGACATTTCTGTATGACATAGATGCACATGCCTTTTCACAAAGTGTACACACCTTGTGACTATTGTCCTCTCCTGTTCCCCCCGTCACTGCCTGCCTCTTCCCAAAGGTAACCACTATTCTGACTTCTACCGTCAAGATGACATTTTCCTCTTTTACTCAACATTGTGTTTGTATGATTCAGTTGTGCTGTCATAGCTAGTGGTAGTTGCTTCATTTTTACTGCTGCATACTATTCCATTGTGTGAATACACCACAAATTACGTCAATGGCCATTTGGCATGTATCCATTTGGGGCTATTACAAATAGTATTGCTATCACATTTTGTACATGTCTTTCAGTGAAATGTCCATATTTTTCTTAGTTATATATACCTAGAGGCAGAATTGCTGGGGAATAGGTTAATGCATATGTTCACCATTGGTAGATTGTCCCAATTTACACTTCCACCAAAAGGCTGTGAAAGTTCTGTATTAATTCACATCCTTGAGTTGGGTGCAGTGGTTCATGCCTGTAATCCTAGCACCTTGGGAGGCCAAGGTAAGAGGATCACTTTAGTCCAGGAGACCAGGCTGAGCAACATAGTGAGACCCTGTCTCTACAAAAAATACAAAAATTAGCTGGGAATGGTGGCATGTGCCTATAGTTCAAACTACTGGAAAGGCTGGGGCAAGAGGATTTCTTGAGCCCAGGAGTTTGAGGTTGCAGTAAGCAATGATGATGCCACCTCACTCTAGCCCAGGCAACAGAGCAAGACCCTGTTTCAAACAAACAAGCAAAACAAACAAAAACAAAAAATGAGACAAATCCTTGCTAGCACTTGATATTTTAATTATAGCAATTCTGGTAAGTGTGTAGCAGCATCCTGTTTCTGTTTTGTTTTGCATATTCCTGATGACTGATGAAATTGCATACCTTTTATGTTTGTTGGCATTCAGACATCCTCTTTTAGGAAATGCCTTGAACAGGTGTTGTCATTTTTCTATTGAATGTATTTATATATATATTCCTTATTAATTTGTAAGACTTCTTTATATATTATGGAAATGAATTCTTTGTTAGATATATGTATTATAAATACTGTCTCCCTTTCTGTGGAATGTCTTTTTATATTCTCACAGAATCTGTTGATAAATAGCAATTGTTAATTGTTTTTAAACTTTTTAATTTGAAATAGTTTTAGATTTACAAAAGTAATACAAAGAGTTCCTATATACCCTTCACCCGGCTTTCCCTCATAGCAACATATTACACAACTAGAGTACAATTATTAAAACCAGAAAATTAAGATTGTCACAATAGTATTAGCTAATTTACAGACATTAATCCCATTTTGCCAACTGTCCACTAATGTCCTTTTTTTCAGTTCTGGATCCAATCTAGGATTCCTATGTTGCCTTAAATTGTCATTGTATCCTTGGTCTCTTCCAATGTGGGACAGTTCCTCAGTCTTTCTTTGTGCATTGTAACCTTGACACTTTTGAAGAGTTATTTTGTAGAATGTCCCTCAATTTGGAATTGTCTGATGTTTTCTCATGATTATCAACACAAATTCAATCATTAGCAACTATAAAGATGGTGTATCTGTGGTGTTAGTTCATCCACATTGACGGAAATGCTGAAATAATAGCATATTTGAGTTTAAATATGCCATCTTATAATTTGTGTTCACTTGATTCTATATTCCTTTTTCTTTCCTTTGTTGCCTTCTTTTGGATTGTTCATGTTTTTTTTAAATCATTTTACTTCCCCCTTGTAATTGGCTTTTTAGGTATATACTTGTTTTCCCTTTTTTTTCAAAAATTTAAGTGATTATCTTAGAAATTACACCATGTATTCCTAATTTATAATAGTTTAATATAAATTAGTGCTTTTACTACTTCCTGAGCAAAGCAAGAACCATAGAATACTTAGAATACTTTAGCTCCATTTATAGCCTTCCACCCAGGTGGGTTTTGGAAGATAGTTATGAAGATGTCGTACTAGCGTTTGTAAAGTTTGGAATAAAAAGGAAGAGGCCGAATGTGCTAAACAAAGGTAGCTTTATTTGTAGAGCGCTCCCAGGCGAGGTTCAAGGGTCCCGGGGAAAGGGGCCGAAGATGTCGCATCGTTCAGACTGGGGAGGAGGGTTATATAGGGGCCGTCTTGATGCGCAGTAGATCCAGAGTGACAGCTGGGCCGGATCTTTGCTGCAAAACAGGAAGCGGCCCCAGCGGGTGATTCCTCCGCCATGAAGCAGCCCCAGTGGGTGGTTCTTCCGCCAGGAAGCAGCCCATCAGAACCACCTGGCGAATTCAGGATGTGGGGGGGGGGTGCAAGCCCCTAGGAGGATTCTGCCCACCAGCCTTACATTCCAGCCTCTTTGGTTATAAAAGGGTCAAAGACTCTCTCTGGCTACTTCAAGCTGAACGGGGGCGTAGTGGGGCCCTTGAGGCTGTTTTAAGGCTATGGGGGAACAGTAGGTATAGGGGAATATGGGTGTAATAAGAGCTGGTTTACGGCCACACAGGTGAGCTCCTGGAGTCGTCTTTGGAGGAACTGCAACAAGCAGGGAGTTATGAAACAGATTAAACATATTATAAACAATGGACCAAGAAAGGGTAACAGCCATGTGGTTAAGGGGGACTTTAGCC
>CAUYRT010002531.1:0-13296 GCA_963574885.1 Lepilemur ruficaudatus
TGCCTGTAGTCCCAGCTACCCGGGAGGCTGAGGCAGAAGGATCGCTTGAGCCCAGGAGTTTGAGGTTGCTGTGAGCTAGGGTGACGCCATGGCACCCTAGCCAGGGCAACAGAGTGAGACTCTGTCTCAAAAAAAAAAAAAAGAAAAAGAAAAAGAAAAAGAAAACACAGAAAAGAGATGGACAAAATTAGGAAAAAGATGAAGATATTTAAAAGAAAATGTACTCTATAAAAAAAAAACACATGCTACTTACACAATAAATATTTGAAATAACAACTCATTGGGTGGTCTTAAAAGCCAAATAGACACAACAGAATACAAACTTACTAAACTTAAAGAAAGTTTTATGTAGAAATATCCAAACTGAAGTATAGAAAGACAAAAGTGTATAAGCAACAACAACAAACAAAACAGAGTATAAAAATTGTGAGGTACAGAGTTAAGTGACACAACATATGTCAAATTAGAATTCCAAAAGTAGAGGACAGAAGGGACAGAAGCAATATTTAACAGCTCAAAGGTTGCAAAATTTGACAAAGGGAATCAACTCAGAGATTCAAAATCTCAGCAAATCCCCAAAATGGTATAGACAAAGCAAAACTACACTGAGACTCTGCTGAATTCCAAAGATAAAGGAAAAATCTTAAAAAACAGGGAAAAAAATATTTCTTCCAGAACAGTAAAAATAACAGCTAAGTCTGTAAGAGTAAATATTGCAGCCTGCAAATAATGTCTTGACATTACTAAAGTGTTGAAAATTAAATGTCAGCAGAGAACTCTATAAACAGTGAAAATATACTTCAAAAATGAAAGAGAATAAAAACACATTCTTTTTCATTTTTTTTTTTTAATCTTAGCTGATGCTTCTGCCTTACAAAAACACATTCTTAAACAAAGAAAAGCAGAGGGAATTCAACAATAGCTGATTCAACTATAGAGAAATACTAAAGAAAGTTCTCTGGGTTGACAGAAACTGATTGCAAATATAAGCAAAGAAATACAAGAAGAAATAAGCAGAACTGAAGAAAATAGATATGTGGGTAAATAAAAAGACTATTGAAAAGTGACTAATATTATGGCACATATATTTTACTATAATAAAAAAGATCATTGTTTAAATCAACAATGACCATGTTTTGTAGTATTTATAATAAATTCAGAAGTAAAATATGGAAAAATAGTAGCAAAAATGTCAAAGAAAAAAAGGCAATGGAAATTAAACTATTGTGATGTTTTTGCATCATTTAGGATGTGGGAAAAGTATTAATTTAGGATAAACTGTAATAATATAAGTATGCTTGTAATTGATAGGTAATCACTAAAACAATAATATTGGGATATATAAAATAACTAGTAGAAATGACATAGTGAGATAGTCAAGATTATTTGTTTAATATAAAGCCTCCTTTTACAAAGGAGGAATAAAAGAACAACGAAAAAAGAGACAAAAATAAATAGCAAGATGTTAGACTTAAACTTAACTGTATCTGTAATTACTTTAAATGTAAATGGATTCACCACTCCAATTAACATACAAAGATTGTCTGACTGGATAAAAGCAAAAAAGAAAACTCAAGTATATGATGACTGCTGTAAATAAAATTGGACATGCAAGTTAAAAGTAAATTATGAAAACAGCTATGCTAGGGGGATATTAACCAAAAGAAGAATGATGTTAATATATTAGTAACAGGCAAAATAATAATTTAAGGTGGAAAGTATTACCCGATAAAAAGACGGTCATTTCATATTAATCAAAGGGCTACTTTAACAGAAAGATGTAATAATTCTCATGTGTATGAACAGTGCGTGCTGGGGCTGGCTCATACTGACTCACAGGAGCCAATCATAGACACCTCTTCCCACCCCAGTACTCACTGAGAGAGAGAGACAGAGAGACAGAGAGAGACAGAGACAGAGACAGGGAGAAACTTCCCTTTATTATTCTTCCAGTAATGAATTTCTGCTCTGAATGTGCTGCCTCCATGTGTTCTGATTTTACTGAAGTGTTTTGGTTTTGGGTGTTTTCTTTTGGTAATTCTTCAGTATCTTGTCAGCTTTCTAAATGCTTCTGTGAAGGATTTTATTCTTAAAAACATGTTTTTCTGTTTTTAAGATGTCCTAAGTGAGAAAGGTTTTTCTGAATAATGTAGCCCAAAGTCCTCAAACTTTTTCTGGAAAGAATGAGATAGTAAATATTTTAGACTTTGTGTGCCATAGGTCTTTGTACTCAACTCTTCTATTGTGGCATGAAAGCAGCCATAGATAATATATAATAAATGCATGAGCATAGCTGTATTCTAATAACACTTTATGAAATAGGCAGTGGTAGAATTTGGCCCACAGGTCACTTTTCTGGTCCCTGATCTAATGTAATTTCACTAAAAAGAAAATCTGTACTACCTTCCCCTCTTACAATTATGCTATAAATATTTATACACATTATTAAATACTTCCCAAAACACAATTTTTAAAAGCCAGATAATATTTCTACAGATGGATGAACCACAGTTTGACAGTTTTCATATTTTTAACATTCTACTTATATCCATTATTGAAAATGTTGGGATAACATCATGCACATAAATATCTCACAAAATCTGCATTCGTCTCTGTGTATATCTTTTCTGTGTATACCCAGGGGGGAAAACAGGCAGCCAGGCCTTTTCTGCACCTAGAGCATTAACTATTTTGGGAAGATATGAACTTACTTTTTGATAGCCTTGTTAAGCTAAAGCAACAAAATTCAAAGTTGGGAAACTAAATGGATTCACTCTTAGGATAAGGAAGGACTAGAAGTAAACCACTCTTCACACAGAGTGGAACCAGCTGTAGGAACCAGCTTTGAATTACTTAAGTGATCAGGGAACTTGAAAGCTTGAATTTGATGTAAGGTAGTCTCAGATTGAAAGTGCTCCTAGGACCCAAAAAAGATAATTGTAATTTTATCTTGAGAAACATAACTTTTTCCTAAGCATAAAATTATTCCTACAAACATCAAAGACATTGTCAAAGAAAAAGAAAGCACCCAAGGGCTATAAACTTTATAAAGAACAGAATAGATGTTTGATATTTGAATAAGTATATGTAGAATATAATCAATAATATTAATTATGTTTTTAAAATGTAAGAGAAATGATTGACTAATGATATCTGGAAACAGGAAACTGTGACAATGACAATATAGAAGCAAATTTGTAAAAGAACCAAATATAATTTCTAGAAATAAAAAAAAATATTTTAATTATCAATAGACTGTTTAATAGGAGACTGACATGTTTTAAAAAAGAATTCATGAACTGGAGGACAGATTAAAAAAAATAACACTAATGCAACATGGAGACACAAATAGTTGGAAAATACACTAGATGAGCTAAGAGTCAATGAGGCTAGAAGAGGCAGAGCAATGTTAGAAGAGTTTACAAATCTGTCTAATACTACCCACTGTTTAATTTAGGTATAACTATTCTGATATTAGAATGACTTAGTAAAACCCCAACATATTACTTTTAAAATCCTAGCACTCTGGGAGGCCAAGTTGGGAGACTTGCTCAAGGTCAGGAGTTCGAAACCAGCTTGAGCACGAGCGAGACCCCATCTCTACTAAAAATAGAAAGAAATTAATTGGTCAACTAAAAATATAGAAAAAATTAGCCGGGCATGGTGGCAAAAGCCTGTAGTCCCAGCTACTCAGGAGGCTGAGGCAGGAGGATCGTTTGAGCCCAAGAGTTTGAGGTTGCTCTGAGCTAGGCTGATGCCACGGCACTCTAGCCCGGGCAACAGAAGGAGACTCTGTCTCAAAAAAAAAAAAAAAAAAAAAAAAAAAAAGGCAAATTCTAAGATACTTCTTATTATATGAATTTGTTACTTATTTTAATTGCTAACATTTTTCTTATTTGGTTTTATAATAATGGTTTAACATTCTATTATGGGATTTCTTTTAAAAAGGCAGAAAGAAGAACATAATCAGTTGAGCCAAATCCCATCATGAAACATTTCCATGCAAAAACATTTTGCAACATTTCATAAAGTAGAAAGCTCCCTAGAAAACTATGTTTTATGAAATAAAAACACTTGTGCAGTCTGTCATATATACGGATTGTCCCTTGATTTTTCTGCAAAATTTTAATACATTTGTGTTAGTGAATTTGTGTAATATGATTCCACTTTACACCTTTTTATAATTTAAGTAAATATATTTTGGTCCACTAGATGGTGCTAATATCCTATCATAAAGCAATGCAATTCCCCTCTCACCACCGCCAAAAGCCCATGTTTTTCTTTCAGTTTTTCAAATTTCATGTCCACATTTTTACATGGAAAACTTCTGTTTAATTACAGACTAACATGCGTGTTATTTATTTTCAAAATTCAGATCTGCTTGATGGTGTTCAGGACACTGGAAAAATAAATAAGTTAAATTTCAAATGCAGATGCCAACATTGTGAGGAGAGAACTCTTTTCCACAACTATTTAACATTTTGATAAATTTAATTCCTTCGCCTTTATTAAGCTAATGCAACGAAGAGTAATAAAACTTTTCTTATCAATTCATTTGATTTAAATTATTTTTATTAAAGTAATGCCTCTACCCAAAGAGTGAACTAATCCATTCACAAAAAAAAAAAAAAACTTCAGCCCAGAGGCAAGTGCTTTTCCTTCTGGCTACTACTATATTTCTAGATAATTAGTTTATACACCTAATTCTTGATTTTTCAAATGTAGTTGATTACTTTTAACAACCATATGTCAAAGACAAGGATACATCTCATTCACATAATCTTCCTACCAGCTTCTCACAATATTTACTCTGTGTATATGTTTACTATACTTAAAGAATTTTCATATTGATTACCTTTTTTACTTCAAATAATACTTAGAATGCTAATACTTTTTCCATCAACGTTATATGGCATCTCTTGATTCTTTTTGTAAGAAAAAGATATTATCATCCCTACTCTATTTCCCCACCTTTCTGCTATCATCTCTAAAGTCTTAATTCAGACCATCTGTCACCTTTATCATGAAACAGCCTGAGAACTATTCTCCCTGTTCTTCCAGTCTATTCTACAAAGAGCCACAGTGGTTTTTGCAAATTTGATCACATCATACCTGTGATTCAAATTCTTCTATGACTTTTCCTTTTACTTATAAGACATACCCAACTCCTTACCTTGGCCTAAAAACCCCTTTTCTGGCTCTTGCCATTTTTTTCTAATCTTATCTTGTCACAACTCCCATTTACTCACTCTGCCAAAGCCACTTTGATTTTGTTTATATTTTGTTGAGCATATCCATGTTTTTTTGGTTTTTTGTGTTTTTTTTGTCTAAGATCTTTTACACACATTGTTTTCTCCTCCCGGAACAATTTTACTGCAGACTTCTGACGATTGACTTTGTCTCATCTTCCAGGCCTCTACTTGAATGTATGAGGACTCAAAGCATGAGGACATCCACTTATTTCTAGTCCCCAAGACAAGCCCATCTGATGTCTCCACATGCTACTGCCCTATCTCTGTTTTTTCTTAGCTCCTACTTTACTTGCCTCACAATGCTGTTTACAATTCTACAACTTATTTCCTGTTTACTAGGATTTTGTCTATCCCTCCCCCAATCAAAATGTCAGCTTCCAAGAATTGGTTTTCATAGTTAGTGAAAGAATTTTCATTAATGTCCAGGTCTTCTCACTTCAAATACATTTTCCTGTCTATTTTTGTTCTAATCCTCAATGTACTGAGTATTATCAGCTCATGTCAAGGCAAAAATATTTAAAATATTGAGTTATAACAATAATTAGGCATATCTTATAACATGGTTTTTATTTGTACAGCAAAACTACAAAATCAACTTAGAAAAATATAAAGTGAATGAAATAATGGAAATAGCAAAAATAGATATTTTGCATTAAATTTCTTTCTTATCTTCTCATTGATATATATTATTTATACAGTCATCTCTCAGTGTATGCAGGGGATTGATTACAGGTCCCCTGCATATACCAAAATCCACACATACTCAAGAATAATTAAGGGTAATTTGAGAAGTAATACATACACCTGTGTGAAGAGAATAAGTGCAATAAATAATTTTTTAAAGAAATAAACTCTAGAAAAAGCAGAGTTTATGTTGCATTACATAAGCATTTGAAGAAATAGGATTATATTTTTAAAATTTAAAGAGATGATTATACAATTTCTTTTTAAAAATTTTTAATGGTGAAAAGGAGCATGAAGATAATTCCAGGATCATAAAAAGCAAACAGGAGAACAGGTGACAGCCGCAAGAAATTAGGCTGAATAACAAGTATGTCATAATTAGAGTTGAAACAAGTTACTATCAGAACACAGGCTGAAATTCCACAAGTTTCTTAAAATGTGTAGTATTGGAAAAGCTAATTTCTAATGCCAATTATTGCTCCACTCACAATGTTAGCTTCTTAAATTGTTACTATATAGAGAATGAGTTTTCATCAGGCTTAACTGGTTGCCACAAAAAGGAGTTTAGCCACAGGGTGACATTAAAGTGAGTACCTTAAAAATTGTGTAGCAGGAATGATTTATTATTTGATTAGTCAATGGAATCTTTGCTATAAGTATTAAAAAAGAAATGGATAAAAACAACACACATTGCACCAAGTTTTACCAAGTATTAGTAGTGGAAGTTAAATTGATGGAAAAATTAGAAATATGGAGATGATTTTACTCCTCCAGTTTTACAAAACTACTTTTAGTTCTCTCATATAGAGTTGATGTTTCCTGAGTCTTCAATGTCTTCCTTGTCCTCCTTATCTGGCCAACTCTTACTTAACCTTTAAAACCTCCCCAGATGCCATCTTACCCTTGACATTTCTCTCTTCACCTCTTACAAGCCATTTCTCCAACCCCACCCTACTTCACCCACCCATCCCAATTTGGGTTCCTTGCCTTACCTAAATGATCCTATATCTTTTGTTTATCTCAGTCACAAGAGATTACCTAATAAAATACAATATATTAATATAATAAAATACACTACTCATTCTTTTTGTTTTCCACACTAAATGACCTCCTTTTGGAAAGGGCTTGTCATCATCCCTAGCACTTAGAACCCACACAAAAAGTGATCATTGAATGAACAAAAGAACAAATGAATGAATCAATAAAAATGAAATTATCTGGAAGACTTTCCATTGTGTCTATAGACTATGGGCAACTTGTGTAAAGAGAATAGTAGACAGTAGCAAATGCAAAATATAAGAGAAGACAAGGGGACAACTGTTTAGCGCACTTAAAGCTCTGTTGCATAAACCCAGGAAACTCTAACATCTATAATTCCATTTCACGTCTGGTCTATGTGTCCTAAGTTTAAATTTATGTTACAGTTTTTGAAGTCATAAATTATTTAATTTAGCCCCAAAATAAACCTTTTAGGAATCTTTGAAAGTATATTTCTATAATTGCTTTTCTATCCACTTCCAGTTAACAAGGTCTATGAGAAACTTGCCTAAGTTAAAATGTCAAAACAAATAAAAGTGCTCTTTCTAATCTCTTTGTTTCTTTCTTTTATTACTTTGTGGTTTTTTTCCCTCTTCAGTTACTTTACTTTCTCTGAGCCATTTTTATGTCTCCTTATAATTTTAAGCTAAAATGTAGCACTTCTTTTTCAATTACATCATGTCCTTCTCATGTATTGTGTTCTGAGATTCATTAAAGTTGCTAAGAAATAGGTAGAGTACACATTAGTTAACTGAGCACAGAATAGATTGGTTGGCACAATCTCAAAGGCCTAGGCAGGTGGGGAATGGTGGGGGAGGGAGGAGGGATGGGCATAACTGGGAAGAAGGAAAAATGGCAAAGGCTGCAGAATGAATAATTAGGGACTGAGCAAATAAAAGTGGGTCAACTTAGACTTTGGATCAGACCTTAGCAACCAAAGGCCACAAATGAAGAATATTTACTAATCTGCTTTTGAACTTATATTTGGGAATTTATTTCTACCTAAGAATAATTTTAGTTTGCAATACTTAGATATTTCAGTTTTAGTTTAAAATTATATGCAGGCAAAAGAATAGCATTTGCATTCCCAGGATATGCCTAAACTTAAAATAAGTAAGTCTTGCCTTGGCAGACGTCTCACTCTCGTGCCATTCCTGTGGGCATTTTCTCCACTCCTTTCCATAGCATTCACTGCAAGCACTTCATCCAGCAGATCTGTCCTATCTGGGAATACCTCATCTTCCAGAATCGCTTCTTCCTACTCTTCTTACACTCATCATCATTCATTTCTATCCAGCCCCACCAAAACTGTTGCAGGGAAGTTATCAGACTATAATAATTCACAGTAAATTACAGTAAATAATATAAAATTTAATTATCCTAAAGTATTTATTCATTCCATGTAAATTACAAATTGGTTTAATTTATAGTATTTAATAATATCAATATCAGCATGTAAAGCATTTTAGGAGGGAAAAAGATATTGAAGAAAATCAGGCCATTGCACAACTTTAAATCACACCATATAGATAAATACCCATACTACTATCTCTGAAAATGTGCAGGTTTTGTGGAGGGAGGGAGAATTCTTATTTATCACACTAAAATTCAAACATAGAATTTAGGATTACAAATCACTATCACAAGTTTTCTGAATTAGACAATACTATATAACATTTGCATATCCTTATAAGAAGCAATTTTATTGATTTATAATTAATTTTTATAATATGTATACTGTCATATTTTACATACTAAGTTTAACTAAAATTTGAAACTATCTTGTGCTTGGAACAATATAATATATAAAGAAAAGAATTGTCCTTTCTCCGATTAGAATGGAATCCCTCAATCTTTGATCTGTAATATCCTTGGGGGCCTAAAATAACTTTTTTGCCCTCCAAGTCTCCAGGATCAGAAAACTTACCTCCCAAAACAACACAGCCAGCATTTACGTGGGCATGTTTCAGTAAAGTTTTAATTTATTCACTTTAATCATCCTGGAATTTCTGGGCCATGACCTAATTTCATATATTACACAATTGTTGGACCTTAAATCTAAAAAAAATCTGTTTGAAAAGCTTGGTCATAATATAGTCTAAAGAGCTGAAACTATGTAATATGATTGAGAAACTGTTATTTTAAACTTTGTCCTGTAAACCTGGCCCGATTCTTGGTAGCCTGTGGTGACTCCCTGAGCCAGGACATTTTACAAGGCAAACTAATGTTTCTACAGAACTAGAAATATGAATGCAGACGGTGCATTGCATGAAAAATTACTACATGGTCCTCAACAAATTAAAAAGAGAAAACAAATAGAAATCTGAATTTATAAATTATTCCTGCTGGTTATTATTCTTCCTTAGGAATGAATAGTATTTTTTGAAGAACATTCACTCTTAGCAGGGCAGAAGCAATTTATGAAATGCTAAAATTTTGTCTTGTTAAGTAAAGCAGATTGTGATAGTATTCAAACTGTCTTTTCTTGATATCTCAATATAGCATTCAATGTTCAATGTGGAAAATAAAAACACAAGCAAATAATTGAAATATATGTGAATATTTTTAATGATCAAGGCTACTCTGCTGCATAAAAATTCTGTTAGGTGTGGCAGATTGACAGAATTGATTAACGTCTTAAACTGGTTTAGTTTCAGAGACTATTTGGCAAACAGGGAATAAAATAGGAGTTGTATATCCACTGAAAATTCATAGAATTTTTCTCTATTGGCTTATGCATTATATGTATTTTATGAAAAGTATGAAGCTGACCCAAAGCATTGCTTTACATTCTTAAGTTGTGCTTTATCTGCTAGGAAATAATCAAATTTGTATCATTTTCATCATCACATATATAGTGCTAATGCTCATTTCACCAGCAGAAACTGATATCACATTTAAATGCACATTGATGAAAAATAAAATACAAGTGAAACAGTAATAATTATTATATAAATGAGACCAAATCACTATTATCTAATTATCACATACACTTTGTTGCACTGTATTTTAATATTATAAATTCCACTTTGTAATAACTTAAGCAGTTTAATTAAACTTAGCAATAATTCTTCATTTTAAAAAATTAGTTAGAAATAAATCTCCCTGACAAATGATATCTATGTAAAACTTGAGCAAACACTATGTAAATAGTGAAATGTTCAAAGCATTCCCATAAAGTAAGAAAAAACATTATGCAAAAAACAGCAAAAGATGTTTGTTATGATTGATAACATTAACATTTTTCTAGAACTCTTTGCCAATACAAATATTTAATTTTTAAATCCTAATTATAACATTTATATATGTAAGAAGATGATTGCCTTTAAAAAGTGACTGAATATAAGGTTTACAAGCTAAAAGTCAAGCAATAACATATTAGAACATATAACTGAAAAAGGCTCAATCTTGCAGAAAATATTAAACATTTAAATAAAAATTTTTAAAAATTACTAAAGGGCACAGCTATAAGAAACATATCTGCCTTCATTTCTAGACTGGAAGGCTCTCAAGGACAGACGTTTTGTGTTATTTGCTAATATTCTTTAGTTCCTAGAGGCTATGTAGTAGGTGCTCAATCAAAACATGTTGACTAAATGAAAAGTTTTGGGAAATTATAAATAATATGTAATTTATTTGTTTTAAAAATGTTGATTAAATATCTATCACATAACTAGTTACCTATCATGAACTGAGAAAGCAAACTTCCTCCAAGAATAAACTTTTTAATCTATCAAGAAGCAGTAATAGAATTAAAGGTAATTATGAATCCAGAAATTATTTTAGGGATATTAGAAAAAAAACTCCTATACTCACATTCACTATTCTAGAAGACTGCTCTTTAAGTATATATCTTACATATAACTACAGAGGGCAAAAAAAACCTATTGAACAACTTAGATGTTACAAATATAGCATATTCAATTGTGTTTCAAATTCATATGCTTTCATTCTGATAATACAAGTCATGCTTGTCTACAAAACTTTTAAGGTCATACCAATATCAGTTGTAAATGATAAATGAATTTTTTTTAAGAAGAGTTAAAATTATCTGAAACAAAGTGAATAATTATATGATTTGAAGCCTCTTATTGACTATGCATATTCACATACTTCTTAATGTTTTCACATAAAGCATTTTGGTGAAATTTCTAAGCAAAGAAGGTAAATCATATTTTATAATAATTATAGGGAAATGATTATTCCAGATCACAGCTTTTCAAAAACATTTATCATAGCATTTTCTTAAATTTTACATTAAATAAAATTATGATGAATAATCAGATATATCATTCACATAAAGCACTTATATTTTTCAAACTTAATGTCAAAAGCCATTCAAATACTAAGCTACAGAATAGTAATTAAAGTACATTTTCTGAATCAAAATTTTATTATCACTGTGAAAAGCACCATTAGCAAATGTTTCATAATACGGTTACAGGAAAATGTCTTCCTCTTTTAATCTTACCTTGTGCTACACAGACAGTCCATAACACAAGCCAAATAATCTTCACTGGAAATCTCATTTTTTAAATCTTTTAGGAGTACATTTACTAGCCAACACTGCTCACACAGTCCAGTTCTCCTCTTCTGAAAATTGTGATTAATGCAGGAAAGTACTTGCTCCAAAAGTAAGTTGAAACTAGATGCTCCACCCCTCAGAAAGTTTTGCAAAGCAAACAAAAAAATCAACCACAAACCCCAGCAGTGCCAGAGTCTGAACCTGACTCTCACTGCACTGCCACTGAATGTTAAAGCTGTGACCTGCTCTCAGAGTCATTCTTGTAAACCTAGGCATGTGCTCCACTGGAACATGCTCAGCTTCTTGGAATGTGCAAAGCAGCAGCTGGTGATATCCTCTGGATTTCATAAACCCTCCAACTATTCAAACTCTATTCATGTCTATTGTACAAAATAACAGAAGCTCTTTTAAAATCACTTACAAAACTTCTGTTTAGGCAATATTTTTACAGTCAGCACCTAGACAACATGTGTAAACTTTGTCAAAAAAGTAGTGCTGGTTGATTTGAGTGGGGGGGGAGGGGTGCTTTTCCAGCAATTCATGAAATTAGTTTTCTAAAGACTTTTTATACATGAATGTGAAGAAACTGGCTCACTCTCATTTGATAAAAAAATGGGTTTAAGAATTCAAAAATCAAGAAATTGAAATGCTTTTTCTAAAATTTATTTATTTATTTTTATTTCAGCATATTATGCAAATGTTTAGGCAACATACATTGCCCTTGCCCCACTCAAGTAAGAGCTACAAGTGTGTCCATCCCCCAGACGGTGTACACTGTACCCATTAGGTGTTAACATACTATCCCCTCATGCTGATTTTTAAAACTTTGTATTGAAGTATAATACGTAAAAGAAAATATAGGCAAATGGTTTGCTGAACATTGAGAAGGTGAAGACACCTATGCAACCAGTATCTAGGTCAAAACACTGAACATCACTATCTCCCAGAAAACCCCAGTCTCTTTCAGTCAATACTTCCACTGACCCTACCTCTTTCCCACCCCACACACATGGTGACCACTATTCTGATGTCTAAGAACGTGTAATATATTTGACTGGTTTTTAAACTTTATATAAAGGGAAAAGAAGCTATGTATTCCTATGTTTAGAGTACTTCACCAAAAATTATGTAATTTAGGCCATTCAACCACATTGTTGGATATAGTTATTGTTGGATGTGTTAATTCTTATTGCTTTATAACATTCCGTTTTGGAATAGTCCACATTTAATTCACCTGAGTGCCTGTTAATGAGCATTTGAGTAGATTCCAGTTTGGAGCTAATATGAAGAGTGCTGCTATTGATACACAAAAGTGGACCCCAAAACCAGGGTCTGGCCTTAAGGCCAAGTGGGGTCTTAGCTTCATGCAAGAAAGAATTCAAGAGCAACCCAAAAGAGTAAAGCAAAAGCAAGTTTATTGAAGTAACAAAGAAAGAAGGAAGGCTTTCTCCATAGGTAGAGCAGTGACTATTTCTCAGAGCAACTTAGAGTAGCATTTTGTGAGTTTCTGGGGTCTTATTTTATATCATCTCTTTAATTTTATGTTAAGGGGAGGGAGAGTTATTCGTAAGATTACTGGGAAAGGGCTGGGGAGTTACCAGAACCAAGGGTCCCTTCCCCCCTCTTTTTTTTGACAAATTTATCGAAGTATAATTGACATTCCATGCCATTACTCCATTTTAAGTGAACAATTAAATGATTTTTAGTAAATTTACCAAGTTGTACAGCTATTCACATAAATCAGTTTTAGAAGATTTCTTTCCTCCTATTAAGTCCCCTAATTCCCATCCCCAACTA
>CAUYRT010002533.1:0-21644 GCA_963574885.1 Lepilemur ruficaudatus
TTCCCTGTGTCTTGCTTTCTCTTAGATTAATTAAATATTTTTAGTATTTTATTTTATTTCGACTATTAGCTATTTAGTTATATACTTCTTCATATAGTTTTTGGTGGTTGTCCTAGTAATCGTGTTATACATACATCCTTTACTTATTGTTGTGTGCTGGGCCTTGAGGAATTTTACCCAGTGAAATACCAGCCCTTACTCAAAGACATTGGAAAAACTAACACAGAGTCTTCTGGGTACTCTCCATACACCCTGAACTCTCATTTCCTGTCTCTGCTACACAAATTTGAGCCATTTCTACAGACTTAAACTCTGATCTCTGCTTTCTCCAATGCAGACCTCTAGCTTCTGCTTGGGCTCAACCTACTTGCAACACACTCAGCAAAGTGTCTCAGGGTAGAAAACTAGGGCTAGCATGGAGCTCACTACATATGTTTCCCTTCTCTCAAAGATCACTGACCTGCATTGTTTGTTAACCAATGCCTAAAAAGAGTTTATAATCTATTTTGTCCAGTTTTACAATTGTTTATGTCAGAAGAGTAAGTCCAAAACCAATGTCTTAGTCATAGCTGGACATGAAAGTCTCAATGAACTTTTAAAAAAATGAATAAATAAATAAATCTTGCCAGAATTTGGAACTATTATATGAAAAGTATGCTTTGCTCATCATCCTCCTGGCAGCCTCTTATACAAACTCATTTACCTATCATGTGTCTCATTCTCTAGAAAAATATTGTTAAATCTAAACCCTCATTAACATATTATATTTGCATTTTAAAAACTTATGTTTTAAAGTAGAAAAGCCTTAGAAAATCAAAAGGGTAAATATTTGAACTTTCATGCACTTCTATTAACTGATTTAAAAAAACCCTAATGGTTGATGAGTGGTTTTTTTTTTGATTCTCAAATTGACCCGTCTCCATTTTGCCATATATTTTGCCTATAATGAGGTCATTCCTGATTTCAAACACATACTTACTACCTTAGTATTCTACTTACGATGCAAAAGGACAAGTCTAAACAGCTAATATCCTGCCCAAACTTGTCATTTTTTCTTCAAATGACAGCATTTTCTTTGCTTTCATAATTTTCTGTTTTCTTTTTTCCTTACTAATGCTCATAACCAACAGAGAGGATGGGAAGAGTGACAAGGATTAAACAATATTTTTATTTCATAAAAACATTGTCACCATGGGATGATGTTATAATTCTTTCTTTCTGAGTTATGATGCCTCCTAAGTTTGCATTCATATGCTATATTTATCAAACAAGCACGTGAAGGGTACCTAGTATTTGACAGAAAATGAAAAATCAGAAGATCTTGGTTCTAGTCCTCTGCCTTTCACTAACTAGCTGTGAGATCATAGGTGATTTCATTTAACATCTTTAGTGCCTTGGTTTTATCATCTGTAAAATGGTAGGGATGAACTGAAGAATTACAGTATCTAACATTTACTCAACATTTTCTATGGGCCTGGTCCTATGCCAACAATATATTTAATGTCACTTAATCTTCACAGTAAGTCTAGGAGACAGATATTAGTGTTATCCCACTATACACTTGAAAAATGAGGTTCAGTGTCATTAAGACTCTCTTCTAAGTGGTAAGTGGAAGAGCCAGCATTAGACTTAAAACTAACTCTTAAGCCTAAAATGGTAATGCCCATAATTCCAATTGAGACAGATTCCTCAACATTCTTCTCTATACTATTAAACTTAACACTCTATTGAGAAAAAGCTTACATGCAATCTGGAGAGCCTCATAGCTCCTCTTTATGTTGAGCATAATCCAAGCTTGTACTATGTTTGCATGTTATCTGTCTGTCAAATGTAGTTACCAAGCAGAAACTTTGTCTGACACAACATTCTGCCTAGAGGTTCACACATTGCTGGCACTCAGTAAGTGTTCATAATAATATGAATGGCATCTGTTTAATAAGAGAAACTTTATCATTAATATTTCTTTGCTGTTAATTTAATATATGTTTAGCAATCCTAAATGCCAAAAATATTCTATTCTGCTTAATGCTATTATATATACCCTAAAAAGATTATTTATATATGTGTTATCCCACAATAGCCCCAGTTTGGCATAGTCTGGTTGTAGATAGATTTCACTCCCAGTACATATCCCTAGCCAGGATCTTCTCCAGTCCATTAATTCATTCATTCATTCATTTAGTGAGTGTTTAGGATTTAGTGACTATTTGCTCTTATTTGCATCTTATTTGCTTAGCATTGGATAAGTGCTAGCAAATAAAACACAGATGATCTCAGCCTTCTGAAATTTATTGTATAGTATATTGGGGTTTGGCATAAAGATAAGTAAACAGACAGTAACAATATGGTATAATAAGTACTATGAGGTAAATACACCAGAGGGGCATCTAAACCAGGATTGAGATCAAAAAAGTCATCCTACACAAGTGATACCCCCATGAAAACTCATAAATTAGCCAAGTGAAGAGTAAATGGAAGAGGATTTCAGAGAGAAGATGATATTCAAAGACATTAAAGAAAGAAAATCATAATTCCAAAAACTGAGTATGGCTCAGAATGATCAGACTACCAAAAAGGAGTGGTGAGAAATGAGATTGAAAAGAAGGCAATATCATTCTAAGGGACTTCGTGAGCCATGGCAAGGCATTTGAGGCCTTTGCCTGAAGACAACGAAAAGATTTAAGTACTAAAGTAAGAGGATCCTATTTGCAACATAGAAAGGTCACTTTGGCTGCAATGTAGAAAGCAAATTACATAAGGCAAGGATGGGCTGAGGGAGAACAATTGGGGCCCTTTTTAAATGATGAGGTCATTAATTACAATTAAGGCAGTGGGTAGAGTAGAGTCCATTGAAGAGGTAAAACCAATGGGACATGGTGACTTTTTATTAGAAAAGAGGCAGCTGGGAAGGGACAGAAGTCAAGTATATGCTGGTGTTTAGAGTTTGAAAAACCTGATAAATGGCTTGTTTGACCCCCTCCAAACTTCATGTTGAAATTTGACACCCAATGTTGCAGGTGGGGCTTAATGAGAGATATTTTGGTCATGAGGTAGATCCCTCATGAGTGGCTTGGTGCTGCCCTCATGGTGATGAGTGAGTTCTCACTCTATTAGTTCTTGTGAGAGCTGGCTGTTAAAAAGTGTGGCATCTCCCTCCCCTCTCTCTTGCTTCTTCTCTCACCACATGATCTGTGCACACACTGGCTCCCCTTCCATTTCCACCATGAGTGGAAACTCCTTGAAGCCCTTACCAGAAGCTGATGCTGGCACTGTGCTTCTTCTACGGTCTGCAGAACTGTAAACCAAATAAACTCTTTTCTTTATAAATTACCAAACTCAGGTATTTCTTTACTGCAATACAAGCAGACTAAGACAGATGGTAATTCTATTTATTGAAATAGGGAACAGGGAGGGAGAAGTGGCTTTGGGACTGGAAAAAACTGATTAACCCACTTTTGGTTGAGTCCAAAGAGATAGCTTTGTTATTGTTATTGCTACTGATGTCGTTTAGAATCTTTTCTGGAAATATTTTCATTCTTATGTACTCCTAATCTGTAGACAAATTAGCACCTGTGAACCAGAGTACCTAGGTCTTTATCTATCAATTCAGTCACTAATGCCCTTCAATTACTGGGAAGGTAATGGTAAGAGATGGAGATTACTTACCCTGAACAGCATTGATTCTTGAAGAAGGTGGTGGTGAAACATACCTCATGGTCTGGACCAGATCCTTTGGGGAAAGTACTGTTCTGGGACAGTCAGTAAATTTTACACAATCTTATATGGTGACTTTGCCACATATACTTCAATACTACTTCTATGTGAAATAACTGGAAAAGTGGGGTTCTGGAAGGTTGTAAACTAATCTGAGCTGATACAACATTTCTGAAAAAGATAGATGCTTTCATGGACAAAAGACCTGGTGATACAGAATAATTAATTGAATGTTCCAATCCAGTAGCTTTCACTGCCCTTGGCCACAGGATTCCCCCAAAGTCTGGACCCATTCATTGAGTGAAACAATTAAAGAGAGTGTCTACCAAATTGCTTAACTGCTAAAAATGGAGATTACTCCAAGAAATTTTGCTTCTACATTAGAGAAAGAGGCAATTGAATGCTGACCAAAGAACACCATTGTGATGCTACAAGACTGACTGGTACAAATGTGGACTACAAAGGTTTCATGTAAAGCTTTAAACACCTGGCAATTAAAGTTATCTGTGCCTCAAGGCAACCAAGATTTTAGGTTCAGTAGCATTTAGGAGTGTTATAAACCACAGAACTGTGCAGATCAAACTGATAACCAAGTTTTAGAGAAAGGAAGAAAAGTTTCTGCTAAGGTATTAAAGCCAGAGACTTTATTACAGAAGATGTCAGTAAAAAAGGAAATAAATGAATAATAGTATATTCTTTTTTCCAATGAGTCTAAAAAATTGCAGAACCATCAAGATAAGCTGAGGTTTTAGTCTTCAGCAAGACCTAGAGTCTAGGCAATCTAATTCCCAGATAAGGGCTAATCTTTACCACTTTAATAATCAAGAAAGCAGATTGTAGAGCTGATTTCCTCTTGGAAAAGAAAACCTGGCTAAACTAGATCAGAGCTAAAAATAGCCCAAAAAACATTACCCACAGGATCTAGTCTACCAATCTTAGAAATTGTATGTGTTGGGGCAGAAGGTAGGACAAGTTGTGCAGGGGAAGAAGTGAGGACAGTGGACTAAAATTTTTCTTGGTAAAAGTTCTGGTACAGATACAAGACTGAAAAAAAGGAGGGGGTAAGCAAGAAGATCTCCACTGAAGATCAAAGATGATAAATAGTCAATGAACCAAATATGACTCATAGGCATGTTTCCTTTGACCTGCAAAACATTTTCTTAAACTCTAAAATTGAGTATTTTAATATATGCATCGAACACACACACACACACACCAGTACTTGAACAATACGGAAGTCTAACAACCCTAGGTCTATATTCCAGCATGGCACCGATTATCCAGAGCTCTTGAGATGGGGGTCTATGCTCCCCAGCTGACTACACTTTACAGCTGGGCTGCTCCAACCTTACCTCTCTAGCACCTGTGGACATCTGTGCTTATGACTTCACCACAGGACAGGCTATATGACTTTAGCCTACATATTTTTCAGAGGAGGTATGAAAACTTAGCCATAAAATTGAACTATCTAATGAAGTCCTTCAACATAAATCAGCTGCAGGTATCTTAATGAGTTGATGTGATGGAGGATGTCTGCCAAGAAGGATGACTTTGGTTTGGAAGCAACTGATTTTAGGTCCTTTCTTCTGAAAATAATTAGGTAATATCATTGGCGATTGTCTCTTTAAGGAATTCCTGGTTTGTGACCAT
The DNA here is from genome assembly GCA_963574885.1 of Lepilemur ruficaudatus. Taxonomy (NCBI): domain Eukaryota; kingdom Metazoa; phylum Chordata; class Mammalia; order Primates; family Lepilemuridae; genus Lepilemur; species Lepilemur ruficaudatus. Next base: position 5,365 of record CAUYRT010002533.1, read on the forward strand.
AACATCATGTTCTCAATCTAAAAGAGAAATCTTCTGTTTCTGTAGTCTATAGCACAGGGGTATTTATAATTCGTGCAAAAGTGGTTTAAAGTTGTTAAGATAAAATTTAAAGGGAAAAATGAGGGATGCCCAAGAACATCCCTGTTTAATGCTGTTTTGCCTTGTCATCTTAAAAATGACTATTTGTCCTATCTAAATTCTCAAGGTGGTATTACAAAAAAGGTGAAAAACACCTTCATAATTATCTTCTTAGATTAAATTTCTAAAAGTAGGATGACATCCTGGGTCATATAATTTGCTCAATTTACAATTTGATACATACACCAAATTACTTACAGAAAAAACTACCCATTTAACTCCTATCAATAAATCATGAGAGTGATTATTTCCCCACACCTTCATTAATAATGGATTTTGTCTATATTTTAGTCTATACTAATTCAAAAACTAAAATATGGTTCATGGTGTATTACTTGCACTGATCAGATTATTAATGCAGTTAGATACGTTTTTCATGTTTCTTGACCATTTGTATTTCCTCTGCTAGTCACCTTTGTAAGACCTGTGTCCAACTTTACATGGGGCTATTAATTTTTCTCTCATTGTAGGTCTCACTTTTTTCCTGATTTGTAAATTTATAATGTTTGTACTATTACTATTTTGTCATTTTTACTGCCTAGGAACCAGCTTTGTTTGATATTAATATCATTACTCCTACTTTATTTTTGCCTATATTTGTCTCCCATGTATATATTTATTTATGTATATGTATTTATCCATAAATTCCTCTAACAACTCAGTTTTTCTATCCTCTCAAATAAAGTAAGTCCTTAGTACACTTTTACCATCATTCTCCCGATGTTTTTTTATTTTGTTAACTAAATTCTTTCGTTCTACTTTAAAAGTAATACCCATATAAAAATATTTTTTTTCATTTAGTGGCTAATTTCATATACTAATATGTTTTACCAATTTCTGAACTCACTGTAGGTCTCAGCATCCTACCCCTTACCTTTAGATTCAATTTTAGTAGATTTTTAAACAAGAGTCTATGAGTGGGGCAAACTTTCTGTATCTTCATGTGCTTGGAAACAGTTATTTATTTGGTCCTTACCCTGGAAAGATATTTTAATTGGATATGGAATTCTAGTCTAACCATTGTTTTACTTTAACTATTTGACGACACTCTTCTTTTGGCTTCTGACAACTCTTGCTACTGATAAGAATCTTGCCTCTTCTTTCTGATTATCTTGCTTTTTGATTTTCTGAAGTCCCACTTTATTTTTCCTGTTAAATACTTGGTGAGTGTTACGGGTTAAACTATGCCCCCACCCCCACCAAAAAAATGTTGAAGTCCTAACTCCCAGTACCTCGGAATGTGACTTTATTTGGAAACAGGGTCTTTGCAGGAGTAATCAAGTTAAAATGAAGTCACTGGGGTAAATCCTAATCCAAGATGACTCATGTCCTTATCAAAATAGGGGAAAAAATGGACAAAAAATGAAACATGCATGGGAGAAAAACAATGTAAGGAGACAGAAATAGAGGATCAAGGCAGAGATCAGGGTGCTGCATCTACAAGCCAAAGAGCACCAAAATTGCCAGCAAACTCTACCTTGTTCTAGGGTCTCTTTTCAAGTACCTGATATCTATTCCATAAGCCAGTGGGTAGATTGGCCTACCTCCTAGCTTTGAATCTATCTCTGCTCACAGTAATCCCATCTCTCAAAATACTCAGGTCTGTGCAATCTGTAATCCAGGAAATCATCCTCTCAGCTTCTTACAGCCTCCTTTTATAAATTATGGAGCTCCAACACAGCTCCCTGTTTTTAAGCAGGAAACCCCTGGCCCCAGCTTCCTGCCTTACATGAACTACTGTTAGTCCCTGTCACTCCATCCCAATTTTGCCTAATTCTGGTCTCAAAATTCCGTGGGCTTATAGTTTACTATTTTGAGTTTTCTCTGACACTTTCAGATGCATAGATAAATTTTTAGTTCAGTCATGTCTGTAATGTTTTCATTTTCGGGTTTATCATTGCTGTAGATTTAGAATGGTAAGTGAGGACTGAAACATGAAATCATGACCTCATCTTGAACAGGAACTGTGGATTACTTTCCAACTCAACCTTTGGGAGTCATTCTTAGTTAACACTGCTTCCAAAGCCCAATACAGAGAACTCCATTGGCCTGACATGGCTTATGTGAACCACTCCTAGTCTATAAACAAATTAGGTTTGTACAGCTTTTGAAAAATAAGGCTAAGATAGGCTCTATTTCTTTTTCCCAGATGGATAAAATGTACACATTCCAGCATCAAGTGTAATGTAAACAAAAAAAGATAGGCAATAACTTTTCCTTAATTCTGAATGTTTGATCTGGATTATTTTCCTTCCATAATGCTGAGACAAGGTTCTTGGTTCTTACTACCTTGGTATTATGCAAGGGAAAAACGAGAGAGAGATATAGTCATTTGCAATGATCTTTTAACTTTCATTACACAAGGACTCCCCCTAGTAGCAAGCCTTGGCTACTTATTGCTGTAGTATCTCACTAACAAAGATCAGTTCTCCTTTTTTTCTGGAGTGGAAGAAGAAATGAAGAGAAGTGTTGAACTCCTTCCTTAAAGACTAACAACATCCATTTTACTCAAAACCTTTTAATGTTGTTCGATTATCTTCTAACTTCTAATAAAGCTGTGAAGACTTGCATCATACTGATTTTTTTTCCTGTGATTGATGTCCTACTTCTTCTGTCAATCTAGCTAATGTATACTTTATTTGTTACTGAACTTCACTGAGATTCTACTCCTTGTTTACCTAGGTATGGTTTATATATTTCCTTGCACTTTGAGCTGGAAACCTAGTGTTTGAGCCCATAGCTCTTAATCAATCATTCAGTTTCTGGAGGCTGTGTGAAGAGTAAGCTGAAGAAACTATATCTGCCTACTTCTATAAAAATTTGTCAAGTACCTTGCTCTAGGAGCTGTCCATAATCTCTAATGAAAGGGTATCTCATACTTTATTATCTGTTCCCTGGCTTTGGACTCCCTAATTCATCTTTAACAGATTTCACTAAGTAGTTACAAACCTGTTTCCCTTCCCCACCAAGAAGTATTATTCACAATCTCTTTTTAGGCTTATCCTTGCCTTCAATCATGCACCAGATTCACTTTAAAAACTCATCCAAGGAGTTAAAATGATAGCATAATATGGTTTTTCCATTACACCTACTCCTCTCTATAGAGGAAGAATGAGTCTCAAATGGGCCACATCCTGTTCTTTCTCCCAACTCTCCCTTTCACCACTGGAATTCTCGATCCACTTATCAATCCAAACCTTAGCATCCTCATTTGTCTTCATCCAAATGTATTACATCTGACAAGGTTGTAATATGACTTTATGGCCATGCACCTAGTATTCCTAAAGTTGAAGTTTTATCTCTAATTTTGTTCCTGATATTCTTGTTATTCATTTTTGTAAATTCTAGGCAAAGGCAAAAATTATGCAAACATGCCCTGACTCTACACTCTTTCCCATGAATCTATCATTAATGTCAGATTTGATTTAGCAATTTATAATAAAAAGTGAGAACTAGTAGGCAGCCAGGGGACAAACAGGGAAAGTATACAGGGTGGTCAAAGATATTGAGGAGAACCCCAAGAATTTTGGCTTGGCTAAAGCATAGATTATTAATATATCTAAGAGAGCCATATTGACTTCTTAGATTCTTATCAGGAGTATCATAGATAAAAATAATAAATATTAATATCATCAGACATTGCCTCTGTATCATCATAGAACAATGTATTTGGACAAAGTAGAACTGATTCTGTGGAAACAAACAACAGCAAAGGAGTGGGGATCATGGGACCTTTTTAAGAAAAACTAGAAGCAGCTGCTATTAACTAGCTCTATGTGCTTGGATGTGGTCGCTAACATCTCTGGGGCTCATTTACTACAACTGCCTAGTAAGAGAATAAGATTCTCTATATTCTAGGATCATTTCATGATGCTTTTATTTATGCACAAATGGTAGAAAGATGACTATTTCTCTGTAAGTGAAGTTACATGCCTCCAGAAAGTATATTTCTTTCTTCAGAGTTTTTGTATCCATGACATCACAATCGACTATCATAAAAATAATTGTGAAACCTTAATTGAACACACGCAAGACTCTTCAAGCAGAACCCAGTAGAAAAGATTTCAAAATTGCACTGAGATGAAATGTTTATCTTTTCAAAAATTTCTGCTTGAAGTGGATTTTCAAGCAGAACTATATTTTTTATTCAAAAGTAGAGGCAAGATAGTCATAATTAATTTTGTTTGGGGAATAATTCATTATAACATAGTTTAAGTTCAGAAAGTGCTGTCTGAAGACTCTTAAGGACTTTCAAATTGTTTTCATCCGCCTCTAAAAAAAAGACATTTTACCTAAGCACAGGGTGGGAAAAAATTATAAACAACTATAGTTATTTATAGGAAGACAGGTGGCATTAATTAAAAGAACATAATAAAAGATTATCATTTGGAAGTAATTTCATAATTATGTGCTATGGAGTTATCTATCCTGTAATAAATTTCACAAATGCCCATGTGAAACTTAACTTAATGTTGAAATAAAGGAGATGTATATATAAAAATATGGAGAGCTGGGCATGATGAGAATAATACAAATGTTGCTGAGCTTTATAATTACGAAGTATTTAGGATGAAAAATTGGCAGCCTAATCACATTATCTTCTACACAGGAGCACATGGTTAGATAATTTTTGCATTTGAAACTCTCTCCAATCATAGGCCATTGCTATATACTATCTTCCAAACAGTGGAGTTTAGAAGAGGGAAATAGCTGTGTTATTTGACATTCTTCTATTTTTAAATGCCTAATGTACAATGAATACTCACTAAATACTGATTGATAATGTCTTTCATGAGAATTTAGATTAAAATAAATGTTTTATTACTAATAATCTTTCTTTGAGCACAGTTCAGTTACTAGGATCATCTTGACATCATTTCACATAAATAACAAACTGGGCAAGTTTGGGCAATCAGCTCATATCACCACTTATTATTTTCAATGTTTTTATGAACTCTCCTTGGATAATAATAGAGCAGACCTTTGGTACAGTGTAATCTTCTCTGACATCTCATAATTCACTTATGCAATGCATAAGTGAAAATATTTTCAAGTTTTTGGATAATGTCACCTTTGGCCAGGGAAATGACTTTGAATAGCAGGGAGAACAAACTCAGGCATATCCCTTTGCAACATTATGCCCTGCCTAGTTCTCAAATTCAATCGTGTATAAGAATAACCTGGGGATGTTGAAAAACATTCAAATTCCTGAATATGAGCCAAAGGGATTCTAATTAAGTAAGAAATAATAATGGCTGCCTTGACAACATAGAACTGTGGGATAGCAGATTTGAAAGACTTCTTTTTAATTTTATGGAGTTTAAAGTACTATTTATTATAATTAATAATTTATAATATAATAAATATAATAATCCTAGATATTTAAGGAACCATATAGTAAAAGATTTTTAATAACTTTTTTCTATTTATAGGACTATTATATGTTCATTATGTAAAATTTGGAAAATAATGAAAGATATAAACAAAAATCTAAAATCTGCCCATATCCCACTATAAAGAAATAATACCATTAACTTTTCTTTCGTTTTTGAAACTTTCTAATTGTTTATAAAAACACAAAGAAAATTGCAATAATCAGACATGTTTAGATCAGTAAATTTTCACAAACAACTCACCTGTGTAACCAGTGCCCAGCTCCCACATCAAGAAATAGTATATTATCAGCAACTCAGAATCTCCCCATTTCATGCCCCCTTTTGTTACAACCCTCAGAGATAAACACCACCATCTTGACTTCTAATGCCATAGATAAGTTTTGTTTGCTTTTGATCTGTGTGTGTGTGTATGTGTGTGTAAAATATGTATGTATATATATTTTAGAGATAGGATCTCACTGTGTTGCCCAGTATGAATGAATTTGAACACTCCTGGGTTCAAGCAATCCTCCCATCTCAGCCTCCCAAGTATCTGGGAGCCACTGTATCCAGCTATATATATTTTTATAGGTATATCTCCTACCTTTCAACATTAAGTTAAGAGAACATGGACATTTGTGAAATTCATTCATATTGTCCTATATTGTTATAGTTTATTCATTCTCATAGCTGTGAATATATTATACCACTAGTTTGGAGCAATTACAAATAGTTCTACTATGAACATTCTTGTACATGTTTTGCAGCAAACATATGCTATATATACACATAATCACATTTATGTTGGATATATACTTAGGAATGGAATTGCTGGGTCGCAGATTATGCATAGGATATGCATACATTGTTTAGTAGATACTGCTAAATGGTTTTTCAAAGTAGTTGGACTAATTTATACTTCTACTTGAAGAGTATGAGAATTCTAGTTGCTCTACATGGCACCAAAACTTGGAATGTTCCGTCTTTTTCACTTTAGCCATTGTGGTGACTAAAGTGTTGTCGTATTGTAGTTTTAATTTATATTTTCCTAACGAATAATAAAGTTGAATTTCTATCATTGACATTTTGATGTATTTTTCCAGCCTTTTTTTATGTGTATGTATATAGTATACATATAATATTTTAAAATTAAGATTATATTCCATATATAATTTCAGATATACCTAAAATTATCATGAGAATTTTCCATATCTATAAATATTATTCAGAAATATGACATTTAAGATATCAGTCTGACCCATCTCATTAATAATAATTAATTTATGATCTAATATCTAGATAAAAATAGGCCAGGAAAAATAATACTGAAATTTAAATTGAACAACTAATTTCACTAGTTTGCTTTCTAGTTTCCTCTTTTTCTCTTGTCTAAGTCATGGACATTAAATTGATTAAGCTGTGATTATTTGATCCCAGGATGAGAAGCAGTGGAGGGAAACTGTGGTGGTCAAGTCACATGAAGATGATGGCGTATGCCCTGGCTATGCTGGGAGCGTTTTGTGCAGATTAAGTTTGAGTAATCTGAATCTGAAAATAGTTTATAGTATGTAAGCCATTATGATAAATTAATAATTATTATTATAATTCTAGTGCAACAGCTTATAAATATTAGGCTCTCAACAAATATTTGAGCCTAATAAGTACAGTTGACCACTCCACAAATAAAGGCTATTCGGAGATATTCTGCAGTTGTAATGTTAAAAATACAAGACTCTGTACAGATGCCAAGAGGATTAATCCCACTTTTAATCATTGTAAAGAAATTTAATACTGAGCATGAATTTGCCCCATTAGAATAGACATAAAAGATTACAAGGCTTTTTAAATAAAAAGGCTGCTATTAGCTAGATTTTGGCTTCACTTATAAATATTCATCTAACAAAAGGCAGTCTATTACTTGTATAGTCCCCCATAGAACTGATTTAGTAAACACATGCCTTCATGGAAATTCTTAGCATCAGATTATTAGTAATATTCTGGATGCGTTGGCATGTGTTTTAATGTATTCATCATAGTTAGCCACAGCTGGCTCAGTAACAAGGTATAGCAGTTACTGATATACATTAGTATGTTAGAACAAAATAGCGGAGAGTCTTTGGGGTGGGGTACAGTTGCTGGACAATAAAAAGGTTTGAAAGAAAAAGTGATTACTCACTGAGCGTAAACCCTGTTCTATAAACTTCACAAAGTAGTTTACATGTTAACCATTTCATTTAACCAGACAAGAACTCAATAGCTTAATTTCTGTCATTGTATATGATGGGTTAGGTTAACACTGTGTGAGCATCCAAAAAACTGAGGTGACATATGTGACCTAAACATTTGTACCCCCATAATATGCTGAAATAAAAAAATTAAAATTACAAAAAAAGAAGCTAAAATTGTCATGTGCCTTTAAAGAAAACATGAAAAATAAATAAATTATTAGCATTTTTAAAAAAAAAGCTGAGGTAAGACCGAGAACCTATTTAAAGAGGGTGCGTCTGAATTCAGCACATATCTGAAATCCTCATGGGCTTGTATTCCTTTTCCCTTTGATTATGTGGCTCATGAGGTTACATCTAACACCCTGCACTTCCTTACCTATGCCTATGCCTGTTCAGTAATAACCTGCATTTCCCAGATAGTGAGCACTTCTGCTTTCCCCTTTCCCCCATTTTTGTGTAGATTTGTATGTGACTTTGGTACTCATCTCATCTACTGATACGCTACACGTATCTAAGCCACTTGGTGGTGAGATGTGGGGAGCACCCAAGTCCACATAGTGACATTTCTGGAGCTAGTGACATATGCTGTATGTCACAACTCACCCAGAACTCACAAGGAAAAGATAAAGCTACCAGACCAAAATCCTAAATACAAACCTTTCTGAATTTGGAGGAAAGCACACATTTACAGTCTTGCTTATTCCAGCGCTTCCAAAACCTAATACAGCAGGATGTGGATTATTACAGTGATAGAGAATAAAAAAGGATATAGTCCAATGTTTCTCAATATATTCAAAGAACTTCCTGCATCAGAGGTATCTGGAATGTTTGCTTAAAAATGCCCCACTCAGAGCCTCAGAAGCAAAATCTCTGGGGGATAAGCCAGAAAATATAGATTTCTTTTAAGTTCCCTGGGTGATTCCTGTGAGTGATAAAGTTTGAGCATCTCTGCTACAATGTATAAAAATATTTATCAGAGTTAGCTCCATGAAGCTGAGCTCAGATAGCAGCTGGCCTGCTCGCATAATAAGCAGAAGAGCTCACACTGGGCGTGGACACAACAAGGCTGTTTAAAGTCAGGCAAGCACAACAGGCACAACTACAGTTGTGATTATGTGTAACATGAGGCAGAAATATTGGTTTGTATCAGCAGAAATCAAAAATTGGGCGGGAAAATTAAAAGAATACACTTCAAAGGAAGCAAAGCAAGAAGACATGTGGATAGGATACTTCACAGAGACGTAGTCCAATCCCTGGATGCTTCCCCTAGAAAAACACAATTTAGTCCTAGATGAAGGTCCTCTGAATTGGAATCTATTCAACAAAATACACAAATATGCAATATGTATGTTTATATACATATGTTAGGTAGTTAGCAACAGATACCAAGTCTCCTAGGGATGAAAGTTTGTTTCTGGCCTTAGTACAATTGCCCTACCTGGGAAGAAAGACAAGGGTGGGTCCCAGACTCCCATCTTGGTCCTGCCCCACCTTAATCTTGCCCTGAGCTACTGCCATGCCTGGGGGAGGAGGGAATACCCTACAAATCTGTCAATCAGAACTTTAGCACGCCAGCTTCAAAAGAATGTAGAGGACTCTCTAATCCATAGGCCAAGCAGCACAGATACCACAGAGTCTGGAAATTGACCTAGAACAACCCTCATGTGTAGTAAGACAGGTCATGCAACTCCCAAGTGTCCAATAAAAGTGGTTCTATGGTGACCTCTGAACCACGAAGGAGGTCCCAATCCAGGCACTATAAAATAAGATGCAGATATAACCGGGCCTCTTTTGTACCCTTCCTTTTGCTCTCCCCTTGCTGCAACAATGAGTTCAATTGTCATCTGTGGCGTATGTATCATGCTCTGTGAACCTTTGTCTTGTTCTTGCTCTATAATCCTATCTTTCTCTCCTCAATAAACCTCATTTTCATGCTTACCTTACTTTGGTGTAACTGATCATTCTTGGGCCATGAGCATGCTAAGAACCTACATTTCATACTGAAACCTAACACATATATGTGTATACATGTGTGTGTGTGTATGTATTTGTGTGTGTGTTTAAAGATGTAGCAGTAATCAGACAATGTCTCTGCTCACATGAAACCAGTATTTCAGTAAGAGGAACATAAAAAAAAAAAAAAAAAACATTGAAGCCCACTGGTGACAACCAATGTGAAAAAAATTAAAGCAAGATAAAGGGCATAGAGAGTAATTGGGGTGTTATTTTAGATTGAATGATCACAGAGGTACCTCTGTTAATGACTTTTGAGAAAAGGCTTCAGGTGAGAAAGCAAGCCATGCAGCTATCTGGAGGAAGAGCCTTCTAGGTGCAAATATCCAAGGTTGAGGTACGCCTGGAGGGTTAAGAATCAGCAAGGAGGCCAGTGTGCCTGGTGCCAACTGAGCAAAAGGATATGTGAGGGAAAATGAGGTCAGAGAGGTTACTAGGGGGCACATCATGGAGTGTGGATTTGCTGATGGATTGGATTTGGAGTAGGAGAGAAAGGAGTCAAGGATGATTCAAGGATTTTGACCTGAATGACTAGAAGAATGGGGTTACCAAACAACGGGAAGAACAGATTTAGTGGGAAGTGAAAAGCAAGAATTTGATTTGGGGGGCCTATTATGTAGGAAATGTTTATTAGGCACCTAAGTGGACATGTCAATAAGCAGCAGGAAACGAGTCTGAAGTTCAGGGGCGAGAACAGGGCTGGAGACACAAATGTTGTATCATCAATGCAGAGATGCCATGGAACTAGACGAGATCATCTAGGGAGTGAGTGGAGATAAAGACAGGGCCCAAGGACTAAGCCTCAAGGCACAACGCTGTTCAGCTAAGGAGGAGCCAGCCAAGGAGAGTAAGAAGAGGCAGACAGGGAAGTGAGAGGAAGCCAAAGAGAGCAGTGTCCCAGAGAGCAAAAAAAAGAAGTGTTTTAAGAAGGGACTGACACTCTACATCAAATGTTGCCAATATGCCAAGAAAGATCAGAGCTGAGAATTGGCCATTAAATTCAATGACATAAAAGTCATTAGCAACTTTGACAAAAGCAGTTTTAGTGCTGCAAGGTGGACAAAGCCTGAGTGGATTAGATTCCCTAAAAATTAGAAAAGGGAAAGTAAAAACAGCTGAAATAGTCAAATCTCACAAGGAGTTTAGCTGTAAAGGCTCAGAGAAAGGCCTGGCATATGAAGAATGATAAGAAGTCACAGAAGTGTGTTGTTGTTTTGAGGTAGGATATATTTATTGCACATGTTTTTAGGCGCATGGAAATGAGCCAGTAGAGAGGGAATAAATTACGATGCGAAAGAGAGATGGGAAAAGTGCGGCCATGAAGTTCTTGAGATGAGAGACGATGGAATCCAGTTCACAAGGGGAAGAGTTGGCCGCAGGAGAAGAAACTTTGTCTTTTGAAACAAGAGGAAGGTAGAACATTCTGGCACAGATACAAGGTGATTAATAGATGTGGGGCTAGGAGGATATGGAAATTATCATCTTGCGTCCCCCCACCTTACCCAGTGAAATTTAAAAAAATAATAATCAGCTGAGAGTGAGGAGAGGGAAGGAGGTGCTTAGGAACAGTGGGGACGGTGGCTTGACTAAAGAAATGTGGCAGGATTTGCTGCGTGGCACCAAGATCTACTTGAGATCTGTGGTTCTGCGTGTAAGATGTGGCCAGCAATGTGTTGCAGGTATGAAAATAGTAAAAGATCGAATTTAATCAGAATTTGGTTTTTGCTACATGATTGTGACAGAAGCAAAGAGGACAAGAAAGTCGAAAATTTAATCCTCATCATCATAATTATAATCACAATAGTCACAACTCATTCCTTATCTGTGATGTGCAAGACACCATGCTCAGTGTCTCACAGAATTTATGTACAATCTTTGCAACAAAACTTAGTAGTAGGTATTATCTCCACTTTACAGGTAAGGAAGCTAAGGCCCAGTGAGATTTAGGGAGTTACAAAGGCCACCTATGCGTGTATAAGAGCTGGGATTCAATGATATTTTGCATTTCTTAAATTTGTAATAACGACTACAGTATTATTAATTCTGATTTCCCATCTGTGGCTCATTAGAAACGTAACAGGAAAAAATGAAAACATGATAGCTGGAGTCTGCTTTGGAAAACACCCTCAACACACCTGACCAACCATGACATACTAATTCAAATGCTTGGAGAAGTTTTCTGTTTGCAAAAACTTTTGAGAGAATGGGAGGACCATAGGTGGGTAACCAGAATCTTTGAACTTGAGCCAAGCCCAAGGAATTGATTCTAAGAGCTCTGAAACTATCAGAAACATTTTTTAATCTGCAAGTTTCTGCAGTTCTTTCAGTTACTCATGGTGGGGGCTTGATTTCATCTTAAGGGCTCAGAACTCTCTTGTTTGAGAAAAAACAATTTGATGGGGCTCTGGCAAGGCAACTGTAACAGTAAGATCCTGATCTCAAGTGGACAAAACAAGGAGCTAAACAGCTCTGCATAATAAATAAAAGGCCCTTTTCGTTGGGTACTGTTTCTGGAAACCACAAGTTGTCCAAGGTTAGGGGCCCTGGACTCAAAAACAGAGAGTACTTAGTCAAAGTCATCCCTAAAAGAGCATACCCTTCTAAAATGGCATTAGCCAAGGGAAATGGGAGAATGACCAGTTGGAAATCACAACATCTAAACCCCAGCTGTGTTTTCCTTCTGCATCATAAACCCCATTCTGTTAACCTCAAGCTTTGTTTTATTAAAAACCACAGCCTGGCCTTACAGGTCTGGGGGATTTAGGATGAGACCTATGTCCACACATGAAACAAAGTGTTGTATGAATTGCTATGGAAGCCTGAAGGGACCCAAAGAAACCATCCAGATGAAGAGGGGAAATGTAAGTATTCCCTGAAGAGTCTCACAAAAAGGAAAAAGGTAACAAACAGGTGAGTTAAGGAACCTTTACTGCTGTTGATATAGGAAACTGGGGGATGGCTGAATTACAGAAACATTTTCATCTCTCTGCCACACAGTTTTAACAGTACTTGTAAATGTTCATGTTAGCTCCCTGCAGAAAATATAAATATAAGATATCCAGCCTAATGTTAAATGCCTTTGTGATTGTCCCCTAGAGTTGCTGGGTCCTACCCTCTGGCTCACAATGGCATTCAAAAGACAGAAAGTTATATGAATGCGTAAAATGCCAAAGAGAAAGAGAGAGAAACCTGCTAAACAGTTATTCACAAACTCTACTCTCAGAATCCATGCCATACACTCTAAGTTTTAACCATGTTAAATTTATGCAAAAACACACTTTCCCAACCTCTTGTACAAATACGGCTCAACTTCTTCCCTCCTCACTGAAGTCATTGAAATAAAATTCAGAGGCCCTGATTTATGTCTCTTCCTTTTTTGTTTTATTGGCAAAACTTCATGGCAAACCTCATTTTATAAAATTTGTAAAATATGGAAATACAATATAAAACCCAACATAAACTCATAGCACCACAGAGTAGACACTGCTAGCATCTGAGAGTATTTAATTCCAAAACAAAAATTAAAAAGACACACACACAAAGAACATCTCCTATCTTCGTTATCTGAATATAATCTGCCTCTTAAAAAATGTTGGACAGTAAATTTTCAGTTAACAGTTGCTTATATCTCACTATTCTAATTAAGAAAAAATGTCCCATGTCTCAGCCTATCAAAACCCTCCAAATAATTTCCACAAATATCATTAAAACACTCTTAAACACAAATGTAACAAGCCACCAAGAATTTCTACATAATGCAAAGCACATAAACCATTAATTACTTAATTATTAAACTCTTAGTGAACTCATTAGTAGGCATGTTTGCATGCAGTACACATGGAGACTGAACATTTAGCAAATACAAATTACATATTCCCTCTACACCGTAGGAAATATGTGCTATCGTACAAATAACAAAATAATGAATCAGATAATACAAATAACATCTGAACTGGACTTGGACTAGTAGACCCCTTGAGTGCCTCACCCTTGAATGTCCAGAGCCTCAGGGTAAGGGTAGGGAACACCATGACGCTACTGCACAGAATGTTTAAATTCCTATGGGGAACAGGTGCAATAAGCCTGCCACACTTCATACAGCTCCTTGCCAGGGCTCTGTTAGTTTTCCCTAGTTCATGTTTGCAAATTCCTCACAGAGTTTTTTTTTTATTTAGATAATTAATTTGGATAGTGAGTTGGTTGGTCCATTTTTGGCACTATTTTTCACAAGCAATTGTATTGAATGTCCACTTAGGAAGAGTCAGAGAGCGAGAGATTTTATATATATGCACATATGTGTTTATATATACATATATGTACACACATTCAAACATATACCCCACATATACACATATACTGCTATATAAATAATAGGAACTACCTTTTTCATTAGTATTTACTAAAACATCTTCCATGACATTAGTTTCCAAATCATTATTTTTTTATTGATAAACAGTGTTCCATCATACCCAAATGAATAAATTATCATTTTCCTATTGTTGGTCATTTAAATTGTTTCCAATTTTCCATTACTAAAAGCAATACTTTACATATACATCTTAGTGTAAATTTGTGATTATTTTAAAATTCTTGAAAGTGGAAATGCTAAGTCACGGGGCATAAATATTTTCAAAGCTCTTGATCCACATTGCCATATCATCCTCCAAAAAAGTTGTTCTAATGATAATACCCCCCTGCAAGGTACAAAGAGTCCACTTCAAAACACCTCTCCCATACTGAGCATTTAAAAAAAAAAACTTTGTCAGTTGAGAAATGACAGTGATGCTCCTATGTTTAAGTAATCATTTCTTTCATTACAATTTTTTCTAACTACTTTATTTATTGATCATTTAAATTTATTGAACATTTGTATTTTTTATAAATGAATTTTCTGTTCATGTTTTTCCCATGTTCTTACTGGATTGTTTATCTTTCAAAAATGTATTTATAAAGTATATTTACAATATAATATAAGCATAATTTCCCATTGTTTGTCATTTATCTTGTGAATATTTTCTCTTATCAAAGTCTGAGAAATTCCAAAGCTTAAGCTATATTCCCATTTACCAAACTGAATCAATCTTTTTAGGAGTATTTGCTCATATAAAATGAGCCTCACTCATTCGTTATAGCAGAGAATCTATCAAATTTCTACCTACCTAGCCCTACCTCACATCTTCAACACTGGTCTAGGCCTCTCTGGTTTTCAGAAAGGTCCAATAGGCCTGTCAGGTGGTTCTCACACTCTCTTTCCAGAGGCACTCTAGCCCTGGGGTTCCAGCTCTTTTGAGCTGGACAATGAGGGTTAGCCAGAGCTGAGACCTTGATCAAGTTAGTCCTTTAAGTCGCCCAGGCCTCAATTCTTCATCTGTAAAATGAAATGATGTCCATTATCCCTTTTAACTCTATGATATAGCTAATACCTTATGAAAATAACTTTTTATTAGAGGGCTTAAAAGACTTCATTGGTTTTGAATGCTGAAATTCTTATTTTGTCAGATGAATGAAACACAACATGATTTCTTGATTAACACATTTCTTGCATATTTACTAAAAATTGACTGCATCAACTGGAAAACTAGGGAGATATCATTATTAATGGAAAGATGGAAGTATATTCATTCAACAAATATTTAGTAAGCACTCACGGTGTGCCAGGCACTGTGCTCCACGCTGAGGAAACGGTGTATAAAAATAATCTCTGCTTGCTAGGACCTCACAGCATAACGGAGGAGGCAATTTTGTAAATAAATAATTGCAATCTTGTGAGATAACGCTGGTGAGGAGCACATGAAACCACCATGTAATCACGAGCAAAGCATGCAGAGTACAGGAAAACTTCACAGTGGATCTGATGCTTGAACATAGGCCTAAAGCAAACTTGTGGATCTCCTAGCACATGAAAGAGAAGGAAGGGAGAGGACTGCAAGAGAGGGAACATCAAACATGAAGGCATGGAGGTGTGGCCCAGTGTGGCACATTCAGAGGACTGCAATCAGCTGGATAAGTCTGGATGATATTTGGGGACTTGTGGGAAAAGAAGCCTGGAAGGAAAACTAGTGAAGAGCTTTGCTGGCCCTGAAAAAAAATGTGGGTTTTGTCCTCTTATTAACAGAAAAAAGATGATTTATTTTAAATATGTATTTTAAAACGTATATATTTTAAAGTAATTTACATGTATTTTTGAATGTTGACTTTCATTACATTATAGAGAATAGAATGGGCCGGGCGCAGTGGCTCACGCCTGTAATCCTAGCACTCTGGGAGGCCAAGGCGGGCGGATTGCTCAAGGTCAGGAGTTCGAAACCAGCCTGAGCAAGAGCGAGACCCCGCCTCTACTAATAATAGAAACAAATTAATTGGTCAACTAAATATGTATAGAAAAAAAAAATTAGCCGGGCATGGTGGCACATGCTTGTAGTCCCAGCTACTCGGGAGGCTGAGGCAGAAGGATTGCTTGAGCCCGGGAGTTTGAGGTTGCTGTGAGCCAGGCTGACGCTACAGCACTGTAGCCCAGGCAACATAG